>JABWIB010000286.1:27281-54250 GCA_016617825.1 Platyplectrum ornatum
ACACACCAGGCACAAAGGGCCCCTCCCTGGACTAGGGCAATAACAAGGGTGGACATCCCTGCGACTACAGCTGAGCATCAGGCCTGATGTATTTCTTGAAATACACTGACTTCCAACAGCCCAGCCGGTGAACGTCTTCATCCGAAGCTCCTCGCACCGCAGCGGAGGTGGCGGAGCTGATGCGGAAGGAGTGGGTGCTGAAGTCATACGAGTCCAATCCAATCGCTGAGATGGCCCGCTGGAAGATCGTCCGGAGAACAGAGAGTGATCCGCATTAGCCAGCCAGACCGGGCACCCTGAGGTACGTGCTGCAAGAAATAGAGAACACAGGGCCAGCGGACAAGACGAAGCAGTAACTGACCTACGTAAAGTCACCCACTGACCCCTCCCCGTCTGGTCACACTTAGACCTGTGTACCATGCACATCACCGCTTCCTCCCCCACCACCACATTCCGCGCCAGCAGGCCAGTGTCAAAAGAAGCATGAGACATGGAGACGAGCTCCCCCAGGCGGAAAGCGCCCGCGAAAGCGATAGAAAAGGAGATGGAGAAAAAAAGCGCCTCATAGTCATCCCCGAAAACCCGTGAGAAAGACAGGATCAGGGACAAGAGGATGTCAGGGGAAATGGGCCGACGGCGATCAGGGGGGGGTGGGGCGAGCCTGGGCCCAGCCCTTAAGGGCTTTGGAAACGAGGAAACCCTTGGTAATGTGAGGGAGGTCAGCAAGCTTCAGAAAGAAAGAAATACCCGCAAGCCCGGTGGCCATGGATGCCCACATACGGTAGGCAGAATACTCCCGCCAGACATACTCCTGCAATAACTCACGCGCACCAGCACCACCCAGGTGAGATTCACCCGCAATACTCACCCAGGACGACCATGCACGCTCATACTGGCGAAGTGTACCAGGGGCAAGTGCACGCTTGGCAAGCTCACTTAACCCGACCCGACAACCTGCCAAAGATGAGAGGGACAGGGTGTACCAAGCGCAGCCACTCCAGGGGCCAAATCTCTACCGATCCCATTGGAAGCGGGAAAGAGCATCAGCCAAGTTGTTGTGATGCCTGGTACATGCTGCGCCCTGACGCGAACTTTGTGCTCAAG
Organism: Platyplectrum ornatum; assembly: GCA_016617825.1. NCBI lineage: Eukaryota > Metazoa > Chordata > Amphibia > Anura > Limnodynastidae > Platyplectrum > Platyplectrum ornatum. The sequence continues at coordinate 28,386 of JABWIB010000286.1, forward strand.
GCACCACAGGACCAAGTGTCGCAGAAGCCGCACCGCCGGAGGGGATGAGGCACGGAGATCATTCACCGCCTGGACCACTCCGAGGTTGTCACACAGGAATACCACATCCCAATCGCGGAGGAGGGACGCCCAGAGTTCCACAGCCACTACGATGGGGAAAAGCTCCATAAGCAGCAAACTGGATGTGGCCCTTGACGCCACCCATTCCGGAAGCACCAGACACGTCGGTGTGCAACTTAAGTTCCAAGTTGGACACCGGCACTGCGAGCCACATGCGCACGCCATTAAAGTCAGAGAGGAACTGATCCCACACATGCAAGTCCTCGCGCATGTCATGAGACACGTGCACGCAGAGGTGGGGCTTAGAGACCCCCACCATCGCCAGCTGCAAACGCCTGCTAAAGATCTTACCTAGGGGAATAACGCGGTAGGCAAAGTTAAGAGACCCCAAAAGAGATTTATGATCCCTCAACGACACCTTGTGCGCCGCCAGTGTGGAGGCCACCCTGTCTCGTAGTACCTGGACCTTGTCAATCGGCAGGTGGCAGAGACCCGCCACGGTGTCGATCTCAATGCCCAGGTAGGAGAGACACAAGCGTGGGCCCTCCGTCTTATCAGGTGCCACGGGTACCCCAAGGAAGTGGAAGAGGGTAGTAACAGAGAAAAGCAAATCTGAACACACCAAGGAATCAGGTGGGGCAACCAGGAGAAAATCATCCAAGGGGAACAGCTTGCTCTATTGAATGCATAGCATTTCCCGAGAGCTCCCGGTATTCTCGGGGGCCCCTGGGCACGCTGAAAGGGAAGGCCAGTGACCGCCAGCCACAAGTCCACGTCCTTCACTCCAAAGGGGAACTGACGATCCAGTTTCTTGGAATTTGGTGTCATACTCACACCAATTAGAACCAGGGTGGCTCAGTCGCAACCCCTGCACCAATGAGATGTACATGAGGATATCTCCAATAGCCTGGGGATGCTCCTCACAATACACCACCGCAAACGCCAGCATACCCGACAGCCAATCATCAAAGGGCTAGTAAGCATGTTCCCCAATCCCAGTCTTGGTCATCGCTTCAGCTAACCCAAGCTTGCCTGCGTCGGTGACAGAGAACATGTCCACAAATTCCCCAGACCTAATGCGCTTGCGTACTTTTGGGCGGACCGATTGAGCCACTGGCGCAACAGCAATAAATAAACCATGCTATTGCCGCACAGTGTAGTACTTTCAACCACCCCGCCACTAGAGCGCCGCTCCTTGGCAGAGGGGCGAACTCCAGGAGATGCTGACCTAGCAACTTCAAAAGTTTACGAGGGTGAGTCGCAGGAGAAGGGGACGAGTCAGGGGAAACCCGACTCAGGACCCGACTCAGGAACCTGGAAACGAGCACCGTCGCGCACGCACCACGCAGTAGCAGGGGGCGACGCGCCAGGGGAGGCACAGGACACACGTACCGGCCGGCCCACAGACACCTCAACAAGCTCTATGTAGTGGAGCCTGTCCGACGAACAGCAAATAATAGAGGAGGGAGGAGAGAGGAGGGGGGGCGCACAGCAAGAGAAAGATGGAGAGGGAGGAGAGGGGGTTCTGCAAGAAGGGCACCCCAGTAAAAGCAAATCCACAGAAATAAAATAGCCAAAGGTAGGAGAAAAAAGAGAGGAAATTAGTGAGCAAATCCAGAAAATCAAGCCAAGAGCAAAACGGTACAACCGGGCCAGTGGAATCCTGAAGATAAAAGAGGGGGAAATCAGCCTGTCAGGGTCTTATAAAGACTCCCCTCAAATACCACCCCCCAAAGCTGATTGACCCTTCCCCCCTGCTACCAGCCTAAACAAAAAACACTGGTTGTGCTGATCTCTGGCTGACCCCCCAGCCAAGGATTTAAGGTTTATTTAACCCTCGGATATCCATGAGCAAAGAAAGTAGGACATACATGTTCAACAAACTATCAGACACTAAATAAAATGGTAGAAGAACTAGAACAAATGCTCTACCTTCTGTAGCAATCATTAGCTTATATGTGTACACCACACTTTACTAACTGTAACATATGCATATAAGCCATTACTATTAATCCACAATGTGTCTGGTCCCTGTCTGGAAAAGAAATCATGTAGATATAAGTTGCAAAGTAAATATCTGCATTTTAGAATCACCAGAAAACATCTCTTTGTTTGCTTACAGTATAATATTATGATCTTTACCATTCCTTATACTACTAATGAGGTCTTGCCGCTTTTTATATGAAAACTACTGAGGTGTTAAACTAGATTCAGACACTTTCAACCAAACAACGACTGCTAGTCATACACTACCTTAAGTTTTGTGAATAATAGAGGTTCAGAAGATTGGTACATTAAAGGGCCCAGTGAGGTGCATTGTAATACCAAATCAAGTCTGCTTGCAAGCGCAAACCAGACTCCCGTAAGAAGTGTCATATTTCATGCTATATGTGTAAATACCAGTCGGTCCTGAATCTCTGGTCACACAGAGAAAACAACTAGCGATCCCAGTAATCTGCTAGTCCCCTCACAGCCCAGTGCACCAGGCTCCACCTAACCCACACTTATTGTCAATTTACCTGAGATCATTTTAATATTACCTAGGGGCCTAAAGAATAATTTCCATTAATTATTTTAATACCACCCCAAAAACGTCTTCCACCACATGTACTTCACACATGAGACCACCCACAGTTATGTGGATTTATCACCCCCTGATCTAAAACCCAAGAACATTACAACTCATATATTTGATAGGCAAATTAAAACAATTTTTTGTAGCTTTAAGCAGTATAAACACCCTTTTCAAATGCTAGAGTTCTGTGCAATCTAAACACGCTAAATAAACAATGGTTTATTTTACAAAAGAAAATAGTACATGATGTGTAATAAAGACACAAAAAATACGATAGGGTTGCAATGATAAGTAGAAGCAGTCATACAAATAATTAGGCTAAACTCTGCCTACATTGAGTACATTGAGATGAAGATGAAGAATTTTTGCATAAATTTTTATCAATCACATTTAATCGGGAGATGGGACTATAATTGGTACATAGGTTGGGGTCTCTAATGGGTTCAAGTATAACCATGATGTAGGCCTAAGTTGAAAAGGGAACCCATGATGATACAATTAAAGAGGGAAGTCTTTCGAGGAGCTAGGAGAGGGGCAAGTTTTTTTTATAATACTGTGTAAATCCTTCCTGGCCAGGATTAATCTATTTAGTCGGCTGGAGTGTTTTGTCTAGAGAGATGTGCTGTTTAAGTGTGATACAATGAAAATCTGAGAGATGATGACAGGTAATAGTGTAAGGGGGTAATAAGTGAGGAATATATGGGCTATGTCCATTGTGTGAAAGGTGGAAAGGGAAGTTATGGAGGCTTGGGTTCGTGAATTAAATTGGAGACCATTTTCTTACACAATTTATTGGCCAGGAAAGCATCAGCCTTTTCTGATATCTCGTAAAACCTCTACTGAGGACAACGGAGAGCGGAGAGTGGAAGCTGTCCAGTTGGGGAGGATAGTATTAAGCTGGCCCTTGATCAAGCTAATTTGGGAGAGAAGCTTGTCTGTCGGAGTAAGTTGAAAGCAGATATTGAGATCCCAGGGTAGCCCGCTTCTTTGTGGCAGATGTTTTACAAATCAACTGGTCCCAAATTGTGGCCTTGTGTTTTTGCTTGTTATCAGTTGTTTAATATTTAATATTTCATATCATATTTTGAATTGTTATGTGCCTATGTTCCTTTACTGCCCTCCAGCCCTCCTTTATTAGTAGCATATTCTATATGGATCCACTGTTGTAATGCCTTTTTGTTTTCCAGTCTGACCATGTCCTCTCTCAAGCGCTACCTACCCACATTTGCTCATTGGCGCACATTCCTAGCTTCAAAATAAGTCCTTTCCTTCCACATACAGTATATCGCCTCTGTGGACACCAAACGCTGTGGAATGGCCATCCTCTTAATATTGATAGGTATGCTCCAAACTGAAGCCATTACTTTGGTCAACTTATATGCCCCTAACTCCGACCAAGGTTCCTTCTTTAAGAAATGCTTCTGCTATATTGACCGTCTGGCTAGCGGACACATTATTCTTGGAGGAGACTTTAATTTGGTTCTCAAGTTGACAAATCTTCTTCCCCTGCTGTTGACCTGTATCCCATACTCTGCCTCCCCCTGACACTTAAACTCTTCTCCTATAAGGCCTCGGGCTGTATGACTCCTGATATCTCAACATTCCTTTTTTTAAGTGTTTAGGTTTTTATTAACATTTTTGTTTAAGATACAGAGAAGCAGGGTTACAAAGAGTGAAGGGAATTTCAAGATGTAATTAACAGTGTATACAATTTAACTGGCAGACTGGCAGACTAATCTCAATAGGCAGGAAAAAGAACCCACAGTCAGTTGAAGTCCTAGCAAAGGCATGTGAATTAATACCATGGTGACCATATATAGTGAAATTTAGAAACAGAATCATGTTAAAGGCTAGTTGAGTATTCCATAAAGGCCACAAAAATAATGTTTAGCGACAAACAGCTTTGCAGCACTACATACATGAAAAGCAAGAGAAAGGGTGTTCCGGGGAACATCTGGAATGGGGAAGTTGAGCAAAATATGCACTAAGTCTTTGGGAAATGTCTGGAGCATAAGAGAACATAACAGCTAGAGGAAGGAGTCCCTGAAATCTTGTAGTTGGTTTCCCGTATGGCAGTATTGATAGAAGATTTAGCAATATTCATCCAGTTGTCCTCGTCCAGATCACATCCCAGGTCACTCTCCCAGGAGGCTTCATACTGGAATCGCAGCTCCAAACAAGAGCACTAAGTGATAAATGGCATAGATGGTTCCCCCACTACACATAGATCTAAGGCAGAGAGACTTGAAAACAGGGCGTGCCCGAATGGTCGGGGACCAGGTTTGGGACTGAACAAAACCCTCAATCTGCCTAGGAAGGTGCTAGGTAGATTGTGCCGGTAGACCTAGATCGGTATACCTAAACAAACACCCAGTTCTGGGACACCTGCGCGAGGACCAGGCTGAAACAGGGACAGGCAGATTCTGAAACATATACAGTATAAGGGGAAGGATATTCATTTTAAGGACGTTAATCCTGCCAATCCAAGAGATGTAGGGATCGCTGCATCGCAAGAGATCCTAAGTATGAGTATGTCCTCAGCAAATGTTGAAAGAAGAGCCAATTGGGTAGCCACAATCCTCATATGGTATGAGTCCAGAAAATTGAAAATTGAAAATAGCCACTGGGTGACAGCAGAGAACAGCAAAAAACAGTCAGTGAAAACTCACAGAGTAGACGACTAAAAAATCAATGCAGGCACATGTCAAAAAGAAGGTCCTTGTTGGAGAGCAGCAGGATGGGGGTCATTTTGAAGGATAATCTTTAGAGAAACCACAATGAAGGATGGAGGAAGGGCCCAGAAAGAGTGGAGCAGAAAAGAAGTCAGCACCCAGCAGGAAGGTTCGTGCGACAGCCGAGGAGGGAAGGTGACCCGATTACACGCAGACACAGACCACGGAGGGTACCACACATGAAGTACCAGGAGGGAGGGCTGTAGGCCGGGTGATGGGGGAGACCGTCGCAGTTAAGTAGGCTGCAACCTAGATACAGTAGCAGCGATCGGAAAACAGTGCCCAGAGGGAGCAAGGCAGATCAGGACCACAATCTGGAGCTCAGGGGAGTCAGGGCAGGCATAAAACCAGAAAAAGCAGTATCCTTTTAACTTTTTTCTGGTTTTCTCAAATTTGGGGATGGACATGGGATCCAGTGAAATGATATGAGACCACAAGAATCCGATGGGCGAGCACTGCACATGAATTGCGGTGAAATTAAACACCATTTACCTGATGAGATCAGAGGACTTTTTCTGGGCTAGATCTTTACCCCCAAGATGCACTACAAAAAACCCAAATCGCTAAACTGACTTGGAAATAAATAGCAGAAGAGATTCCAAAGGTAAACCACAGATCCCCAACCACTGAACCTCATAGACTGGGTTGGACCATAGTTGTGACCGACCCAATACACAAAGAAATGACCCAAACCATTCGACAAAGAGCACCTGTAAGAAAATGAAGACATCTTGGGAAGGGGCAGATTACTATATGTCATAAAGTAAGTCAGATAATGCAGTGAGGAGTACCAGAAGAGGGGAAAAGGTGAAGAGGAAAAAAGGGGTGGAGGCGAGCCTCAAGCAATCAAAACAAATTGAATATTAAATGACAAACAGCTCAACACTAGACTAAGCTCAGTAGTCTAATCATAGGAGGCACAGGGGCCCGCTGATGGTTGATACATTGAACAACTCCCAGATTATTACACCAAAACAAAATGCTCCTATTTTGCAATTTCTTGGCCCATAACTGAATGGCCATGAAAAATTGTGAATAGCTCAAGGGCTAACATTAATTCTTTTTGTGGAGTGCCACGCATGTTGGTACTATAAATATATCTACAGAGCTGAAATATTGGTTACTGGGAGCAAGGGCACCCACGGTACACACATGATAAATACCTTTTTGGATATTATAATGAATATGAGTGACAGTTTCAGGAGAAACTTGGTCAGAGGTCTGACATTTTAGTCATAATTTAGTCAATATTGCTATACCACTGATTACCTCAGGTGTTTTTATATATTCATACATATACATACATACATGGGGGCCCCATCCAGACTGAATTAGAATATATAAAAACCACCCAGAGTTTTTTTTTTTAGTTTTTTTTTAAATATTCTATTCCAGTTGCGGCACTCCACGAAAAGAATCAATTAGTCAGGAACAATATACTGTACCTGAAGAAAGTTTAGGAATAAACTGAAAGGTCGGACCGGACCTGAATAATTGATTCTTTTTGTGGAGTGCCGCGCATGTTTTATATATATTTCTATACATGGGGCCCCAAACTGCAGTAAAATACATATGGCTGCTTTGGTGGTAGTTACACCCCAGCCTGCCACCCAGTCTTGCAGCCGCACACCAAGCCCCTTGAAAATAGTACCCAAAAGGCATCTGTAAACAGCTGCAGCTCCTGATTCAAATCAATTGGCTGTTGCCAGATGTGGGTACCATTCCTGAATAGACCAGGACAAAGCAACACGGTGATGCGGAAGCTTCGCTCCAACTATGGCAACATTTGTTAAACATAAAAGTGACTGAACTGCCTAGAGTCTGACAAATTTATCAGCAGGTAACCTGCATGCACCTGCAACGCAGTTGGTTTAAATGCCAAGGTATGATATTTGGGGGTCAAACCTGGGCCAAAATGGTGAGATAGAGCGCATTCAGAAAGAAGGACCTATGAACATATGTCATAAAATCATTGAGATTATGAGTGATACACCAGTGCAAAAACAAAGTATATGGCAAAGTATGCAGGAGATAGAGAAGCCCATTGGTAGGTACCGATCAATAAAATAACCTTGGGTTAGCCTAAAACCCATGAATTTGAAAGAATCTGAATTCAAAGGCAGCAGACAGAAGGTAGATTTGATGTGTAATCTGCCCATATGTGCTCCTCTGCTATTACTGCATTAATAGACTATAGCAGAAGCCTGAAAGGCTATTATGTCATTAACCAGGAATTCAGCTGGATGGGAAAGATATTGGATTAGGCAATATTTATCCGGCATTTCCAGAGGGAAATAACTAAATCATCGAAGGTTCCGGAAATGGGTCTCTTCTTCTGGCCAGACTAACTTCAGCCAAACTATATGGGAAACAATGTGGGTAGCTGATGTACAGATAGCAAACTCTTTGAGGAACCATTATTAACAATGCCTGTAATTGGCAATTTAAAACCAACCTGAAAACCCGACTCAGCATGGCAGCTTCCCTTAATGAGTACTTGGCCAACCAGAGGCGCATATTATTTAGCACGGTGATAGGTCCATGGTGATGGGAGACAGAGCTGAAAATGCAAAGAGGGTAGGATCAGATGACCAGGGCCCTGCCCCTTATTGGTTAATGCTACCCTATGGGGAAGGGCAGTCTTTTGCCTAGAGGCTGCCTGGACTCATAAACATGTAGTGCCAGTGCCACAGGCTTTTTTGGGCAATGATCCTTATAATATGCTGCAATGACAGAGAAACTGTCCGCAAAATATTTGTAATACTCCTCCCCTATCCCATCTTTAGCTAGGTCCTTTGTAATGATAAAGATGTCCACAAAGCTGTCTTTCCTAATCCGGTCACGACTAGACTTCCTAACATCCCAAAGAATGGCTGTATTATTGCAGAAATATGTGAGCAGCGTGGGTCAGATGGGAACTCCTGAGTGCGGATGAAAGCAAACTGCACACGCTGAAGAAAACAAATAATAGGCACAGGAACTTTACAATGCCCAAGCTGTGTCAGATGATCTGCTACAGGAGGACTCGGCCAAACCAGGCTCAGATACAGTGTATGTTTAATTAGACATGGACTCACCATCTTCGTTGTCACTTGTGGCAGTAGAAGAAATACATTCTGCATGCTTTAAGGTCTTGGAAAATTGTCCGTGATGTCTTCTAAACCATGCACCATCATACCCTGGCCAGAAATCATGTCTGGAAAAGTAAAGATGTTAGGCTCCATTGACATTGAGCAATAGAATCCTGGTTCAGGACCGGAGATGAAGCCGCCACATGCCCTGGTTCAAGAGACAAGGGCCTGCTACGAGTTAACGGGGATGATGAATTTGCTGCATAAATAACAAACTGGCCAATGTGGAAGTGGCAGCACCAGTGGCTTGATTGTGGCATTAGCAGTAGGACTACATAGGGAGAGACAAAAGTAATTGGTGCAAATATGTATCACTTTGCAGGCATAGCAGAACCAATTAAGGACAGGGGCCGTTGTGATAGGGATGTTGACAAGGTATGGGCAACTGTAGAATACCCCTGAGCAAACCCAGTCCTACACATTAGGACCACCCAGTGTGTGATGGACAATGGAATCAGGAAGTGAGCCTGAAACCCTGCTCCCCGACCTGCAAGATGGCCATAGTATTACCAACATTGATGGCAGTGTGTGAGCCAGCCCAGCCTATAACTATGAGGGGAGCTGGGCTCAGGCTCATCAGAATGCCTGCAGCCCTGCTCCCCTGTTTGCAAACTAGACTGGGTGCAGGGACTGGCTGACGCAAGTTTGATAGTATGATTCAGTCTTTTTCAATTTGGTTCTATAATCTAACAATAAGACACCATCATTTTAGTAGTGATGCAGTGAAATGACCACATCTATGAAATTTTATGGACTGACATTGTTAGTGAAATTTACATAAACATGTTCTCACAAAATCTTAAATAAGAATGACCTTTACAATATTATACTATTTGGTAAATATAGATTTAGAGAAATGTGATAGTTTTTACATAATATGATATGACATTTTAACTACAGGCCATGACCATGTATCTAAAACACTTTTACCATTTACACTGACCTTTTTGCAACAGTTTGACAGAATAGTTTCTGATATGTGCAGTACTAATTGGAATACAAAAATATGTACTGCTTAAAATAACTAGAACTAAGGAAATTACAGATTAGTTTTGGGGGGAAAATATTGTACAGAACGGTTAACTGTGATATGAGATACACAGGATTTAGGGTCTGATCCAGAGTTTGGGAGTAAGGGTAAAACAGGTGCAAATGTAGACACGGGNAAAACCAAAAATTGAACTACATTGAACTATAGGGGATGCAAGAAGCAAGTATAAACAGGGAAAACAGAGTTGAGTGGTTTTGCTCACTTGCACCTAAAAAGAGGTATAAGTGCAACCCCAGATCAGGCCCTTGATATTTATTGCACAGTTTTATACAAAAACTTAAAGAACTGGACTGATTGGTAATTATTTTGTCATAATTATTTTGAAAAAATATGGAGAACCTAAGGGTGCTCCAAACAGAGAAAGTTTGTAAACCACTGCCATAAGGGTATAAAACTACAAAGATAATTGATCAATTTATAAGTTAAATAAATGCATGAAAGGCGGGGATAAATTTGCACCGAAAACAGAAAAAATGCCTCAGCTCACTGCAATTACATAGTAACAAACTATACCAATCTATCTGTAAAATAAATTTCATAAACATCCGTGATACACATTTGCAAATATATGATAAGCATCATGCCGACGTCAAGGCTGACAGTGTCCTGAAATATGCACAGTTTTATCAGCTTTATCTGTATTTCTGATTTGGTCAAGTGCTCTGAGCTGATTTCCTGTTCGCAAAAAGATTTGATTTGCTGTGCTGCATCTGTTGACTTCTGTGGGGGAATGATAATAGATCGAGCACAAATGTTGGACCCAGAGTACAAAAATACTTAAGACAGACTGCGAGCAGTAATTAATTGAATTTTAGAATTGCAGGAGAAATAAACTATCCCTGTCTGTGACCGTAAAATCTTTCAAGACTTTCAAGATGATGCCAAGGAAGGAAATTTCTAGCACCCTTTGGTCTGACAAATAATTAACTGTTGTTATCATCTTACACAGGTCATCTGCTCTTTTAAAATCCTTTAATTGTTGATATGGATTTTGACTATGTTTTCATTTTTCATGGTTATTTTGCTGTTTTTGAGAGTTAATAGTTTGCAATCCATGGCATCCTTTTGACAGGACACCGATAGTAATACGGTGAAAGCGTTAAAAAAAATTGTGACATGGGGGCTGATCCAAAGTTTGGGAGTAAGGGCGAAACAGGTGCAAGTGTATATATGGGAAAAACCAAACATTGAACTACAGAGTAGACATTGTCCCAACTTGTACACCTGAACTTTGAAGACATTCAAAAATGTGTTTTTTTTTTTTTTTTAATAAGTTTAAAATATTTTTATTTGTAAATACTTGTGTGCAGCAACTGGGTTGTGTATTCAGCCTACATNGGTAAAAGGAGGGGTGGCGCTTAATATGGGGTGACAGGGGCCAGCCAATAGGGAAAATAATACCTGAGGAATAAAAGTTTTAAGATGTGAGATGGGGGAAGGAGCTTACCTTTCTCCTCAGGACAGCTAGACAGCTAACAGAGATACTCATCAGGACAAGCTGTAGCTCTCTTTCGGTGAAGCTCTTCATATTTTCTTCACTGGCATGTTTGCTTTACATATAGAAACTGACTGGAAAGCAAGTAGTGTGGGGTTCATTGCGCGGCTGCTTCAATAAATACAGCGTGGCAGGGACTATGCTGAGCAATCAGCTCATATGTTGGAAGCAGGCCAGAGTTGCCTGGACGTAGAGGGAGAGGAAGATTTGTGGGCTTAGCAGCAGTCTAACCACAGGTACCCCTCTGGAGGAACAGGGCGGTGAGCTTGGCAGTGAACAAAGGCAGTGGGGGGAGCATGCAGAGTGGTGGGTCAGGGGACCTGGTAGGTACTGCAGCCATGGCTCCCCCTTTCTTGAATTGGATCAAAGAAATGCAATTGCAAGCTCTGCTAGACTGTCGCAAAGTCAGACGACCAGGGGGGAAAGGTTTAGGGAGGATAGGTGGTGTTTACAGGGATAGATGGTGTTTTCGGATTTCAAGGAAGAAGATAATTTTAGGTCACAGCCAGCTTTAAAAAGAAAAAAGAGAGTGATTAAAAATGCTGACAGAATAAATAAATAAATAAATAATTTGAGTATATCAGCTAATAGGGATCTGTTCCTATCACACAAAACAAAAAAAATAATCCCTTGCAGCACAGACGTCGGGGTCAGGGCTCAATGCTTGCTGAGGGTCCCATTGCTTGCTGGTATTCACCAGTACAAAAGGGCCCCATTTGGTGCACATCACTTTGAAAAAATAGGGAGATTAGGGAATTTAGGGAATATAGGAATAGAGCGAAGGCTAACATATCTTCTGTTCCAGTGTCTAGAATTTCTGTTTCCAGGGGGGTGATGAATAGGGAACAACTCTTAGGTGATGACAGGAGGCACAAGTGTACAAGCAAGACCACCGCACCAGGCAGAAGAATCGTTCGTAGAGGAGGATGACCTGGTTGCAGGTCCTTCTCACGCGGGTAAGCACTCACAGGAGCTGTGGGAGAGGTCCCAGGGTAAGTGTCCTGAGGACATAGATTACTTATAGGACATTTTATCAACAGATTTGTCTGTGTCTAGTGGGAGCTCAGTGGGATCCACAAAGCTCCAGCGTAAATGAGTATGTTAGAGAGGGAGTTTATGAGTAAGGATTAAACAAAATACAAGGGTACTCAAATTTTTCAGTCCTGAGATTCACTAGAGTAAAGTTTCATATAATATACTGTACCAGCAAAGGGTTGAAAGGGGCGTTAGAGAGAGCATTCGGGTGAGGATACATAGAGGGAAGTACAGAGATATGTTCGCGATCACGGAAAGGGCAAGGAAAGATTGGTCGGTGTCAAAGAAGAGGGGAGTGACCAATAGATCCTATGCTAGATGGTATTCGGGAATGCTGTTCATTGCAGTTATCTGGAAACCAGGCCAACAGAATTTATGGATGTGTTTAAATACATGCACCAGATACAGTCAATATATAATAACTAAGAATTAAATGTGGGATTCACATTGTGAGGGAGGTATCTTCTGAATTCCATGGATCGGCTAGGGATGCATTTTTAGCGAGCCTCCAGTGGTTTACCTGATTGTATCCCTCATTAGGGACTTACCTAACATTTGTCATGCCCAAGAGTTAGGTCTGTAAATGACGCAATCCCTGAGCACTTGTCCAGAGCGCAGTATCAGTTCTTCGAGGAGGCTTTCAGTTTAGTGCATACACTTGGAAAGGTTGGCAAAGGTGGATATCAAAGCGGCTTTTCGCTTGCTTCCCTTGCATCCAAGTGCCTCCCAATGGGTTGCCCGATTTGCTCTGCCTATTTAAAAAAAAAAAAAAAAAAAACTCAGAGGGCCCAGGCTGTCTTCTGTGGATAAAAAAAATATTAAGAAACCACATTACAATGTGTGGTTGTCTAGTGAAGTGTCGGGTGATCTGGAAGTGTGGCAGACATTTTTGCAGAACTTCAACAGTGTTTGCAATTGGCCTTCCTCAGCTATTTCCAGCAAGGAATTTCCTCTTAAGACATAAGGGGCCAATGGTTTTGGAGCATATTTCGAAGGTCATTGGGGTGCAGAACCTTGGCCCCGGGATTGGATCAAAAAAGGTTATGTGACCAATTTAGTATTATATGTATTGTTCCCAATTATGGTGGCTGCTAGCCCCGTCCACTTGGCACAACTCTGTACAAGTCATCCTGGGAACATGGCAGCAATTCTTGAACCACAGGGAGTATGTTTACCAGTCCAAAAATAGTACTATGGTTGAATTTGTATGTCACAAATACGAGGAGTCTATGATGTTAACCCTGTCAGGTATTTCATTTGTTTTGCAATTATACGGGTACCAGGATGTCACAAAGAGCGTTAAAGGATTGGGCTAAGCAGGAACCAATTGTGCCAGATACCCAGTGTCCGATTACTTTGTGGATATTGGAGCAATTGTTGGGGTCCATTAAGCATATTATTGCTAGTGGTTACGAGTAGTTACTTTTTTCCACAGCTTTTATATTTACTTTCTCTGGAGCTTTTAGGCTGTAAAAACTTGTTTCACAGAATACGTTTTCAGTGGATTATGAATTTTCACAGAGGATGTACACATAAATTAACAGGTAGTAATGTGTAAGCTGAGGAAAGGTAAAACAGGTCAACTCGGTCATGGGAGATGGGTTTCCTTGTCTAGACACGTGAATGGGAATGTTTGCCCAGTACGTTGGGCTAAGAGGTGTGAAAATTAGGGACCCAGTACTGCTATTGTTTGGTATTCCTATCAGAATGGGACTGCCCTAACTCGATTTTAATTTCAGTTTCTATTTAAACAATGTTTGGGTAGGCTTGCAGCCTGGGGATTTCAGTACAGATTCATTTAGAATAGGAGCTGCTACCGCAGCAGCAGAGGAGGGATTATTGACTGTGGTCATACGCGTCTCAGTGATTGACAGTCAGGATGTTTTTAAGCGTTACATTTGCCTGGAATTGAAGTTGTAACAGGGGTTGAGTTGTTGGTATTCTTTACAGAAGCATGTTATTTTTTAAGCTAAACAAAGTTCATAATTGTTGGTATGGTTAAAAAGTTTACCAACAGGTGGGAACAGTTGACTGGTGTAAACACGCAATTGGCGTGGGACTTGAACGCAATTGGCATTACTGTGTAAGAGTAATAGGTGTGCGCAATTTTAGGGCCTACGCTCTGGAAGGCGGGAATTAGTATTGATATAATCTTTTGTTATTATTATAAGAATATGTATTACGCACTGCCTTTTTATTCGCCACCTATGACTTGTGTTGTAACCTGTTCATAAAGCTGCCATTTATCCTGCCAGAAAGCATGTGTCTGGTCAAGTTATTCTTAGATAAGTTGTGATAGATATGAAAGCATCAACCGAGTTTAACACCCTTTACATGTTTTCAGCTATAAGTCATATGTAAAACATGCATTCATATACCACTTAATTCAGAAATCTTATCCTGTACAGATCAAANAGATAGGAATGTGTTAATGATTTGCTATTTTGTTTAGTAAGGGATTGTTCTATATGTTTTGAATATAATTGTTACACATGGCTGGCAAATTAGAACTCTAGTGAAGAATTTATTGTAAGTCTAAGCAAAGGCTGCTTGTGGAAATTTGAATTTGTATTTGAATTTGCTTTTTGCAAGGTTTACAACAGATAATTCTTATATTTTTGTTTACAAAAATAAATAGATCTCTAACAAATCATGGACAAGTAAAAGTAAGCTATTATTGAAATCATTACGCTTAACATGAAACATTAACTTGTTTATTTTTTTATTTTATTTGTTGATAGTTTCTTAGGTTTTTTTTTTATTATATGATCTAAGTGTATTAAAAACAGTAATTAAATGTGGTCACAGCAATGTTCATTTACAATTATCTGATAATATTTATTCATTACAAAAATATTAACTTATTATAATATCTAAATTACATTTTGAAGAAAATAATATCCTTTGTCTCCAGTGTCCTCTTCAAAAATCTCTTAAGCTCCTATTGAAAAATAATTAAATATTATTCCAGTTAATCTCTATCTGTTCCATAAGTCTTTAAATCTCTTTAAGATAAAGCAATAAAAGTAAAAGTCATGTGGCAAAAATTGGAAGACTTTGCTTCTCATTATTTTTTCTGTTTTATTATTTCATTGGTTCAGAGTTGAGAAGTGACTAACTGTAGATGCAGGTTTCAATTAAAACACTTCTTTTGCATTAATACTTTCCTTTTTTATCACTTATCAGTAACAAAATGAACATTTACTTAACTTATTATGTTTGATACACCTTATTTGATAAAGTAAAGTATAAATGCGCACAAAACCCAACAAAGGTGTTGAATAACATGATTTGAGCTTGAAACCGGCTGTCACAATTAAGATGATATGAAGCTTAGCTTAAAAAAGATAACATAAGCAATGGCCTACAACCCCACAACAATACAAAAAAGGAATGTAGATATATGCTGCTGCAGATAAACTTCTTTTGTATTATTAAGTCTTCAGTTTTTATAAGTTAGAAGTTTTATTGAAAAATTCTTTTTGGTGGTAAAACTTTATAAGTTTTTCTTATAATCACAAAAGCATATGCAAAACAAGCTATATACAGCACTAAAGATCATATAAAGGAGGGACAGGCTTTTTCAGTGGCACTGGTATACAAATGAGTCCAATACATTGGGCCAGATTCAGCTTTTCACTCTCATGACTATTACACTCTCATGGGCAAAACCATGTTGAATTGCAGGGGAGGTAAATTTAATTAGTTGCAATCAGTATTACAGGTGAGAGATGATGTTTCCAGCACAAGTGTAATAACAGTGTAACAGTAACGCTGGTCAGTATCTGTGTGTAACATGCAACAATAAAGTATTCTCCCTGCATGCAAACACTGACATTCATTTAACCTCCCCTGCAATTCAACATGGTTTTGCCCATGAGAGTGTAAGTCATGAGTGTAAGTCATGAGAGTGAAAAGCTGAATTCAGCCCATTGTCCTTATTCAAGCACTGTTTTCCCGCCATCTGTCCCGTAGTTTTGTACCCCTTACTTAAATAGGTACACCCGTTGGTGATGTACTATTCAGCAGGTGGTTTTAAGAGTGACACGTGGAGAGAGAAACACTGAATCTGCACGGACAACACTTGCAGTAAGCTACGGGATGGATGGTGGGAGAATAGTACGAACAGCATAAATTGATTTTTGCTTACATATATTGGACTTAATTGTATACCAGTATCCCTCCCAGTGTAAGGACATCTTATATGATCTATAGTGCTGTAGAGAGACAATTTCTCCTTTTGCTTTTTTTGACAAATGACAGCACAGACATGCTCACGCATTGCATGCCATGATCTGTTTAACATCTTATGCTAAAGGAGTGGTTTAGTGGGATGGAAGCGTTAAGCACTGCAATTGTCAATTTAAGGCTATTGCACATCTGCGAATGTGGATCCCTCCGCATCTGTTGCTCTGAAATAAATCAGCAGCAACATGTAGCTTACCCAACATTTGTGTATTTAAGAGCATTCCACAACCATGACTTTCTTGTTCTTACTTTCTGTGTGTCAGTAGGTAAGAGTCTGATATGGACCCAAAACAATGAAGAACTGCTATGAGGTGATTAGAGGGGATATGCCATGTCCATATTATAAGTATGATAAAACTATTTTAATATACAATTCTTGAGTTCTTAAGTTTTTATTTCACAATTTTTCTTTAATCAGTATCATTTATATTATTTTAACCACTTTTTTTTCTCTTTGGGGTTTATGAATATTATTTTTATTGTTTTTGTCTTGCCTGTGTATATATGTCATTGTATATATTATGAATATGCATAATGCATAACGAATATGCATAACGGAAGAATAGACCATTGAGTTAAGATTTTCATTGAAGACAACAAGCTGACTAGTTTTTTACTGAAAACTCATTAAAAATTACACTGGGCCAAATTCAGATCTTTAGGCATCTTTAGCCACTTTTTAAAGAAAAAATCTTAATTGGAAACAGCCATACACAGTACAATAATTGTACAGAAAAGAAAATGCTAAATTTGTTTGGTTCATGCTTCTAAAGTGGTTCATAATGACATTAATAGGGCAGGATTCTTGAAAGTGGCCACACACTGAACATTTTTTTCCCAATGAAACGATTTTTGATTGTGCAGACCAAAAGATCAAAAATTGTTTAAAACCTTGTTTTGAATGATATTTGACAATCGTTTAAAAAAATTGTTCCCATACACTTGAACAAATTATACATTTGGACGATTTTGGAAAATCTTTCGACTCGAATGATTTATTGCATAGTGTATTGCCAGCTTTAGTCAAGAGTGGGCAAAACCATGTTGAATTGCAGAGGAGGTAAATTTAATTAGTTGCAATCAGTATTACAGATGAGAGATGATGTTTCCAGCCCAAGTGTAATAACTGTGCAACAGTAACGCTGGTCAGTATCTGTATGAAAAATGCAAAAATAAAACATTTTCCCTGCATGCAATATGGTTTTTCCCACTCTTGAAAAATCTTTAGATTGGATAAATTTATCTTATAGTGTATGCCCAGCTTTAATCATGAGTGCCTAAAGATCTGAATCTGGTCCACTGTAAGAATATTCTGCAATTAATATGAATACAATACAATGAATAATAACATTTTGCCACAAGATGGCAGTGCAGTCTCAGTGCAGGATATATAAAAAAAAGTGCATATTGTGAAAAGTAAAATTAGAAAAGCAATATTGTATTACCAATATATAATTGTATATTAATTGTTAATTGCCAATCTGGTTTGAAACCTATAACATTTTAAATGTATATAGACTGTGTCTTTTGTTTCTGCTGCAAAATACAACTTTTGGAAAATATTACCATCACTTTGATTTAATTCCTGTTAAAAACTTAAAGGGTTAACAAACTTCTAGTATGCTGTTTTGAAAACTTTGAGGCGTGCAGTTTTCTAAATGGTCATTTATGGGGGTTGTCTATCACACAGGCCCTTGAAAGTCACATCCAAAGTGAACTGGTTCCAAAATTTTTGAAGCTTTGCAATTTTCTTGAAAATTGGAAAAAATGCTACTAAGTTTGTGGTCCTCCTACTATCCTTAAAAAGTAAAAGGAGATTTGTTTAAAAATAAATATGCAAACATAAAATAGACATATATAATTACTAGTTATTAACTATTTTGTGTGGTGTGACTATCTATCTTACAAGCAGTAGATTTTACATTTTTTACTAAATTCACAAAAACACGGACCAGATCCAGAGACGGTAGATTCTGTGTGCAACACTTCCAGAGTTGCTTGTTTTGCCCAAAATGCGCTACTATGAACTGCGCACAAAAAAGTGCACCTAAGCGTAAGCATTCATGGACCTCAGATTACTGAGTTTATTTTTTGGAATAAAGTTTTTTTTTTCTATATGTTGTTTTTCTGCTTCCTTATTCTATTTTTGTTTGTGTTGTGTACAGTATTTACATTTGTTTTTATTTCTTTTATAACAATTTACAACTTTTTTCCATTTCTAGCTTACACTTATTTAAATGTTTTACAAAATACACACAAGTGACACACAAACATGCACGCACTGCACAAAACCACAGTGTAGGCCAGGAAAGACTTCCTGCAGCTATTTAAAATCAGCAAAGTACTGCAAAAATACCAGTTGCACCATCCCTAGCCAGGCGCAGGCAAAAAGTCTGAGATGGTGAATAATCGCTAAGCGCAACACTCCCCAAAATCTCATTAAAATATCCTGGCACGTCCATTTTTTCGGCATTCAAAACCATGTAGTCACAGAGGCACACAGACGTGCATGTGCACTTCAATAGCAGCCGACATTTCTATGTGTGCGCATGCACAGTACAAAATTACTATTACATTATTTTAATTACATAATGTTACGTTATTTTGCCATGGTATTGAACAGAGTTTTGCAATATTGCAACTATGAACAAGATCTATAAATTCTGTTTTACTCCAGTGTGTGCATTTGTGTGCATTTTTATATGTACCTTTCTACCTGATCAGAATACATTCTGATCCTACCTGGGCCTAAATTTACTAAGCAGGGAGTTTGCAGGGAGATTGAAAAGTGGGGATATTGACTATAGCAGCCAGATTCAAGCTCTTAGATTCATTTTACATTGGGGAATGTGAGCTTGAATCTGAGTGGTTGCTATGGGCCACATCTCCACTTTACAATCTCCCTGTAATCTCCCTGCTTAGTAAATTTAGGCCCTAGTCTTTAGAGGATGTAAAAAAGTGGAATTCCACAGAAATGTTTCCTTTTAATTTACTAGTACTTTCACCCTTCCTCAATTTTCCATGTGCATGAGCCTACCTCCAAAGTCTCCCAATTTGGCGAGACAATCAAAATCAATTATAAATATATATTTGCCACATTTGCGTTGGTAAAAAGGGACGGGACCTATTTGTCCCACTCTTGAAAAATATTTAAATTGGAACAATTTATCTTATAGTGTAAGCCCATCTTTAAAAAAGACAAAAGTATTAAGAGTGATACCTTTATTGGCTAACCAGAAAAATGATATAATTGCTAGCTTTCGGAGCCACTTCATAAGGCAGGATCACATAGAACGTAGAAGTTTGCCATTGATGTTAAACCTTTGACATTTGATTTTATAGAAAGCAATATGAATGCATTTTTAGTTGACATTGTATCTTTTTCAAACAAAAAATAATATGGAGGAAAGTAAAATTTTTTCTTCTATAAAATAAATAAATATATATATATATATATATATATATATATATATATATATATAAAATGTTGAATTAATGTAATCATTCCAAATCTGTGAGCAAACAAGACAAAATGACTATTTTTGGGGCAATGAAATGCTTTAGCGTGACCTTTTACTTTTCAGCATAGTGTATGTAACATTGCTCTTTGAAAATAGCACAGTAAAATCTTTCTGTTCACTGCATGTCAAATTGTTGATTTTAATTGGCTTATCTAGGATACATTCTGACAAATATACAAATAAATGTTTGCTAACATGTCCTTGCTTTCCTCTTCAAACATGAAAGTACAAGATATATTTAAGCCAAACATTCTATTTATCAGTGTTATTTTTTTTTTATGTATTTTCATAATTTTTTGACAAAAGGATATTTTTATTGCCATTTATACAACTAGGTAATTACATAAAATTTTATGTTTCACCAAAAAAAATAATTTATGAACATACAACATTTGGTTTCCAGCACCTATATATTTTCCTCCCCCATTATAGTTTTAGAGCTATCACCATAAACAGTGATGTCATCAGAGTCACATGGGTACACGATTGAGTTTATATGCACTGATCAGAGGTATACTGTTTCCAATCACAACAATCTTGTATGTAATCCCTTCTGTGCTGTGTTTTTACTGTGAGACATAATACCAGTGGCTATTCAATGTATTTATCCTATTTGACTTCTTGGATTATTATTAGTAATTATGGGACAGGTCCAGACTCCAACCACTCCTCTCACAATCTCAGGACCATCCTGCTCTTGATTTACTATGAACAAGACTTCCCTCTCCCACAGAGCGGAAACGTCAGAAGTTCTAGACCTGGATCTGTCCTGATAATGTAGCACTAGCATCTGCAACGCTTATGCAAGTAATCCACGGTACACATGAGAACAATTATTACATGTTACAGATGATCAGCTGATTTGAAGATCTCCAGTGATCTCCAGATGCAAAATTTCCCTGTACAAATTGCCTTGTTGATCGTCTGTAAACAATCCCAGAAACCTTTGCTGCAGTAATATGCAGTAATACTCATCCACCAGTTGTGTGTTCAGTGAAGTTTTTCTGCAGACATCAGAACACTGTCGATCAGAACTATTATAAGCTCCTAAAAATTAAATCACAGACTAAAATGATATTGCAGCATGTTTGGTTAGTACACATTGAAGAGATGTCTGCTGAAATAGTTTTTTATTGTATGATTGACATGATAATTTTTCTGATGTATACCTATCATAAGTCTGAATATTGAAAGTGTCGATTTCCAGCTAGGAACGTAAAACGCCTGTATTTTGTTCAGGATTCAGCGGGTTGTGGAATGTAAATCCATGTGTGAGATAGGAGTAGCCTCGCTTTGTTTGCACAGAAGTCTGTATCCGGTAGGAAACTGACTTTAGATTCATAAGTCTTTATGTGATCCATTATTAGTAGTAGTTGTATTACTGAACCACTTTTCTTCAGGGGAGCCAGGAAGCAAGTGGGTGTAACTTGATCATATAATATATAGATGCAATGTATATGTGTGCTGTTGTTTTCCAAGTAAAAAAATTTAAAGTAGGGAATGACTATTGGAAGTTCACTGAATAAAGGGTGTCGAGCAATAGTGCAGATGTATGGATATTGCAGTCCTGTACGTATCTGATCATTGCTGACTTACAAGCAATCTAATCTGAATCATTATTCATTTGGATAATTGAGACATTGTAACACTGTTTGTTGCTGTTTTTGTTCCTTTGTTATTTTCTAATTAAAGAACTTAATTTTTTTCCTTTTTTTTTTCCTCTTCCTAATTGTGGAGCAAATATACTGATCCCACATGTAAGTGAACATCTGAGTTAATGTATAATCACTAACTTCTTGTTGAAGTAATTAACGCACATTCATACTCTTGAACTACGAATCCATCAGACATAGCATAGTGTAGTTACAACTATATGAAGAGCATGTGGAGGGAAGTGTTTTTGCCACTTCACCCCAGGCCCTGTGCAATCAACTGGGATAGTCTAATGCCCTGATGGCTAACCTATGACACTCCAGATGTTGTCAAACTACAAGTCCCATCATGCTTTGCCAGCTCGTGCTAAAGGCTCAGCATTCCAAACTCCTGGAAATGTATAATGGGACTTGTAGTTTGACAGCATCTGGAGTGTCACAGGTTAGCCATCAGCGGTCTAATGGTAGCGCCAGCCCTGAACATTAAATATAGGCATAGTGAATAGAAAATCAAAAATCAAGGTATGTTGTTTGTTATTATGCCTGGACTTTTCTTTCAAGGGAACAGCACTAAGTTTCGACATCAGCTATGTTGTGAAAATTATAGGATAGGGCAGGGGTAGGCAACCTGCGGCTTTCGAATTGTTCTCAAACTACAAATCCCAGCATGCTTTAACTGCTTTGACAGTTGATACCACAAAGCATGCTGGGATGTGTAGTTTGACAACATCTGGAGAGCCGAAGGTTGCCTACCCCTGGGATAGGGCATTTACAACAGTTCCTGCATACAATCCAACAATGGGCTAAAACTATTAACTTTAAACATATTTTAATTTCTAATTACTAAGTATGTAAATAGCTTTGGGTGTACCTAATTACTTAAATTCCAACTTTGAAGTATGCCACATATAATTTATTATGATGAGACTCAGTAAACAAGGATTTTAGCATCATATGAAAAAATATAAAAACAATCCCAGTGTTCCAATAACCTCATGACTTGTATAATATTTTTGTATGATTATTAATGTCTCATGCGTGGTTTAGCAAAGAAGGTTAAGGGGAAGCTTTTAGCTAAAAAGTGAAATATTTTATAGTGAAATAGGCCCCTCATAGAAAATAGTGATGGCAGCGCAATGTAAATAAAAAATATTTTACCTATACTATCTTATTCATTGTAACCACAGTGCACTTTAGGCTTGTGTTTTATTTAATTGTTGCTGTGCAGATTTACTTAAAGGGACCATAAACATAAAAAGTAAGTTTTTCCTCTGGTGAGTACAATCTTATAAATATTAGATAGCATTTAATAATTAGATTTTTCTCCAACATTAGATTTTATAATTGTTCATATCATATCATTAATATTCCTCATACATTGTATAAAGAGAAAAATTGTTTTCCATCATATAAGCTACTGTGTTTCTCCGATAATAAGACACTGTCTTATTTTTTACCACAAAAAAACACAATAGGGCTTATTTTGGGTGTAGGTCCTTATTTTATGACGCAGCCTATTTGGTCCCTAATGACCAAGCCCTATTTTACAAATCTGACGTGTCACTTTATGTGGTAATAACTTTTTAATGCTTTAACTAATCAAACTGATTCTGAGACAGTTTTTTTCGTGACACATTGTACTTTAAGTTAGTGGTAAATTTTGGTTGATACAGTCTGTATTTTTTCGTGAAAAATGAGCAAATTTCATGAAAAATGAAATTCCGCCATTTTCTAAATGTTACAATTTTTGCTTGTAACACAGATAGTCACACCACACAAAATAGTTACTAAATAATAATTTCAATATGTCTACTTTCTGTTGCCATAATATTTTAAACCACCTTTAACTTTTTTAGGGCGGTAGGGGGCTCATAAACTTAGTAGCAATTTTTCGCAATTTAAGAAAATTTTAAAGTTTGGATTTGACTTTGAGGGGCCTGCGTGATAGACACCCCCATAAATGACCCCGTTTAGAAAACTGCACCCCTCAAACTATCCAAAACAGCACTCCAGAAGTTTGTTAACCCTTTAGGTATTTAACAAGAATTAAAGCAAAGTGAGGGTAAAATTTTAACATTTCCCATTTTTTAGCAAATTTTCCATGTTAATCCATTTTATTCTGGACCGATGTTAAACAGGATAGATGTTACCCATGAGACAAAACTTAAAATGTAATACCCTGATTCTGCAGATTTTAGAAACATCCCATATATGGTTGTAAAACGCTATATGGGTTTACCGGAGGGGTCGGAATGGAAAGAGCGGCATTTAACTTTTTTAGCATAGATTCAACTGGAATGGTTTAGTGCGCCATGTTGCATTTGCAGAGCCACCGGTTGTATCAATAGAGTAAAATCCCCCAACAAGTAATACAATATTATTAACTACACCCCTCAAGGAAATCATATACGGGTACAGTGAGCAGTTTGACCCGACTGATGTTTTGTATTTTTCTTGTCAGGGCGGGCAGGGATTAACCTTGAATTTTTTAACATTTGCATTTTTTTTTACAGGTTTTCATTCATCAAAAGTTGGCATAGTACTAACGGCAGTTACTATGCGGGCTATCGTAAATGAAACTAATGTGAAAATCAATTTTTAGTTTCATTAGTTTCATTCACAAAAGCTGAACATAGTAACCGTCATAATTACTATGCCAGCTTTTGTATCAGGAGTTAAAAAAAAAGTAAACATTTTTTTAAAACACACACACGGACACAATAGATTTTTTTTTTCATTTTATATTTTATTTTTTTATTATTATTTTCATTATCTTTTATTATTGCTTTTATATTTTTTTAACATTTTTTACATAGATCCTGCACTTATTCATTTACAAACAGGCTTACTATGCTTACTTACATGTACAGCGCTCGTCCGTACGGACCTTCCCCCTGCTTCGTATATATACGGCGCAGGGTCGGAAGGGGTTAAACAATGACATGAATGTCAATGAACAGAATACATACACTATATATATATATATAGTATATATATATATATATACATACATACATTCACACACACACACACACGCACATAAATACAGACACACACACATTCACATGGACACACATACAGACACACACACACATATTCACATTCACACACATATTCACATGCACACACACACTAACATGCACACACACACATATTCACATGCACACACATATATTCAAATGCACACATAAAAAGAGTAAAAAAATAAATGACTCAACTGGGAAAGAGAGGGAGGGACTGTGCACTGGACCCTCCATCACTGCAGAAAAGCATACAGAGGAGCAGTACAGGACAGCCCTGTGCAGGAAGCCTTCCCATTGCTCCCCCCTCCACAGCTCTGGCTCAGGTCACAGACTGATTGGCAGTGTGTGGAGGGGAGGGAGGAAGAGGGGCTTCCAGTTTGTCTACTGTAGTGCATCCCCTGTGGCTGAGGAAGAAGAAAACAGCCTCTGAGGAGAGCACTGCTGCAGCCAGACACACACTGCTCACAACCAGTAAGCAGGCATCCCGAACAGCACAGTAACATCACCAGCCGAACACATAACAGGAAGTGTTCTGGCTTCCTGAACATGTGACCTGAGTCACATGTTCATGCGTAATGCAGGGCAGTAATCAAAGTGATTTAGTTAGCGCTTATTTTAAAGGTAGGGCTTATTTTAAGCAGCTTAAAGGAATCTAGGGTAGGGCTTATAATAGGGGAAACACGGTATTAAACCTCCCTTGGCTGATGACCCACACAGTGTGCAATATCAATACCTTGTTAATCTAGAAATAAATTACATTTGGCCAGATTCAGAACTTTACACTCTCATGACTTACACTATCATGGGCAAAACCATGATGAATTGCAGGGGAGGTAAATTGAATTAAATTAAATGACTTTGATTACTGCCCTGCGTGTGTAACACAGGGCAGTAATCAAAGTGATTTAGTTAGGGCTTATTTTAAAGGTAAGGCTTATTTTAAACAGATTAAAGGAATTTAGGGTATCGCTTATTATAAGGAAAACACTGTATTAAACCTCCCATGGCTGATGACCCACACAGTGTGCAATAACAATACCTTGTTAACCTAGAAATAAATGACATTTGGCCAGATTCAGATCTTTACACTCTCATGACTAAAGCTGGCCATACACTATAAGATAAATTGTTCCAATCTAAAGAGTGGGTAAAACCATGATGATTGCAGGGGAGGTAAAATGAATGTCAGTGTGTGCATGCAGGGAGAATACTTTATTGTTACATGTTGCACACAGATACTGACCAGCGTTACTGTTACACTGTTATTACACTTGGGCTGGAAACATCATCTCTCACCTGTAATACTGATTGCAATGAATTCATTTTGCCTCCCCTGCAATTC
>JABWIB010000286.1:54940-69845 GCA_016617825.1 Platyplectrum ornatum
AGAGTGTAACATAGAAACATAGAAACATAGAAAGTGACGGCAGATAAAAGCCACATGGCCCATCCAGTCTGCCCCATTGTGTATTTAAAACTATACCAACCCAAATTTAATCAACATTTTGTTTGAGGCTCAGAATACCCTTATATTTATCCCAAGCATGCTTAAACTGTTCTATAGTATTAGCCTCCACCACTTCTGATGGGAGGCTATTCCACTTATCCACTACCCTTTCAGTGAACAGTATAACAGTAATTCTGGTAAGTATCTGTGTGCAAAGCAAAATGCATAAAGTATTCTCCCTGCATGCAAACACTTACATTCATTTTAGCCCCCCCCCCCCCTGCAATTCATCATGGTTTTACCCATGAGAGTGTAAATATCTGAATCTGGCCCATTGACACCATTTTAAGGGAAATTAAAAGTTTTTGGCAATTACTGGGTTTTTTAATGAGGAAAGATTCTTGGCCAAATTGCCTACTAAATTACTATTTGATGGGGGCACAAAGCAATAGCCAGTAAATGAAGTACATAAAACAAACAGCAACCACCAACTTAATTTTATTAAAACGTCTAAGCGATCCGCCCTAAACACAAAGGGAAAAAGCAATGCTAAGTCTGCCCTCTATCAGATAAGCCTCATCGAACGGTAAACTACCTGACAAACAATAACAGGGAAAAATAAGTGCGCCACATAGGCTAAAACATAAAGGACACTGGCAACTTGCAAATGCTACCAACGACCTGATCAAGGATCCGGTCCCATCATCATGAGACCTAAGAAATTAACAACACAAAAGTAAAACTTCAAAAAGCTCAAAACAAGTGAGACGACAAGTGGTCACTTTTAGACAATGCAATCATACTGAAAACCAGATAATAAACCACCTGTTCACCCAAGGCCAAAAGAAAGACTTTAATAGAGCAATTGACTTTGCATTGCATGCTATCTGTCAAAAGACACAGTGCTTACTAAGTCCGCAACTGCCACTTGACTAGATTCTGGGTTCACATTTAACTCAGTAACTATCTGCATTGGTACACATTCCAGTACTGTTCATGGGCGCAGTCATGTTTCCCTCGTGGCGCAGTAACCTGATTCCTGCTGTCCAATTGTGTAGGATCATCTAGTATGAATGGCTGCTGATATGGGAAAGTGAGGCTGAGAACAATGTCTGCAGTTGTTACCGGTTGCCTCCTTAGTAGAGAACCATACATTTGATGGTTGCTATGGGCAACATACCTATTTTTCAGTCTCCCTGCTTAGTAATTTATTTAAAAAAGGTGGGTTCAAATGCACAGGGAAGATTAGCACCAGAAAGATAATAAATACATTTAGATAACTAATAGAAACAGTAGTTAAAAAATGTGCCTTAAAAAAAAGTTAAACTTAAAAAAAGTTAAAACACAAAAGAACTGAAAAACTTTTATACACCTAATATATACAAATTTTTTTTTAGAATATATATCTGTTTTATATATATATATATATATATATATATATATATATATATACAGAAAACAGATAAATATTTAGGGATTGGGAAAGATTATACATTTTACTGCCATTTCAACATTATTTGCAATGTTTGCGATGCCATTTTTCTCAAAGCCCTTTCTAAAAGTATTTTACCACAAGTAGAAAATTATAGAGACACATAGCATTTAGAATTACTACCAGCTGGGTCTATTTTTTCCTGTCTTTCCTGTCGGTACATTTGATGAGCTTGCCCCAGAGCATCAAAATGTTTTATAGTAATTATTATGAAATTTGCTGCTATTTACCCCTAAGCAGAGGGTGTAATTATTATGTAGGTGTATCTTAAATCTACTAAGCATACCCCATGCTAAATCAATTTATATGTACAGATTACATGTGTTTGAAGCCAATCCAAAGTGGTTTTTGATTCATAATGTGATTTCTTTTGTTTGTTCAAAATATTAAAATTGTATATAATGTCAAAATATGTTGTACATTTATAGCTCTTGTTGTGCTTTGATGTTGCATTTTAAGCTTTGTTATTCTATTCTATTCTTTATTCTCCTTTGTTATTCTATTTATTTATTTGTTTAGTTTGTTGGATTTTTTTATTGACTTGCATAGTTTATATTACATTAAAACTAAACAACTGTATGTGCTTTTTGAATATTATAGGGATAGATCCAGAGGTGAGGGCATGCCAGTGACACTACACTTCTCGTACTGCACATGTTTAAAACTATGACAGATTGTATTGAGGGACATGAAGGGGCTTGCAGAAGGACAAGCGATGTAGTCAATGTACAGTAAAAGCGCACCCAATCCAGAGATAAATGTAGATGCAGTAAAGGACTGCTTACATCAAAAGCGCCTAATGGAAGTCATGTATAAGTTTAGGGGTGGTAGTTGACATTTTGTGACCTCTTTTAATCCCTTGCATTTGGATGTGACACTTTGAACACAAAGTGAACACTTTGAACAGTGCAATTGGTTGGAAATCACTTTATGTGTAAAGTAATTTGTTCATATAGTAAAAAAAAATCCATAATAATGAATATTTTAAAATTCATTATTTAAATACATTTTTTAATAAATATAAAAAAGTCTTGCTTTTCTGTGACTGTCCAACCGCTTACCAGTTTGTCCCAATAAAAGAACAACAAAAACAAAAAAAAAGAACAACAAACAAAAGGGCAGGGCTTTGGTAGAGATGGCGTGGGGTGTATGGGGTGGGACCCAATATGTTGGTAGGTATGGTGTTTCCTTACATGTAAATTCTGACAAAGGAGCTTGCATTAATATGAACTTATATTTGCAGTTGAAATCATAATGCTGTACTCTGTATGTATGCAACTTATATATGGTGACATAACTAAACAGAGCTTACCTGAATTGTGTCTGTTTGCTATCTACTGTTTTTACATATGTATCCATCGTTCGCATTGCTTAAACCCCACCCATGTTTTATGCTCTGAGCGTTATGCAATGAACAATAGATGCCAATTGGTGATCATCTTTGGACCAACTTCACTATTTTTATTTTCTATATTATATATGTTGTTATGTAAGCAATTACAATTTAAAACTCCATCTACCCCAAGAGAAATGCACAGGTAACATTTGTATACTTCCTGGGTCTGAAAATATGAACCTAGAAAACTTGCACTCCAAGGCTTAAATTTACTAAACCGCGGGGTTGGAAAAGTGGGGACTCCCTGAAGAGCGGGTGATCTCACTGACTTCCTGAAATGTTGGGCAATCTCCCTGATGTTGATTCAGCTCCAAAAGGCTTTTCCTATAATAACAAAATTTAGAAATAATGTCCTATTTCTATAATGATAAAGGTGTCACTGGATCTCCCATTGACAGTTTTCACAATAAATACTGAAAATATTCATTCATTGACAATTTATGAATCAATAAAAACTATTCCTGGCTAGACACACTCATGAGAGGGGGCTATTCAAGGGCATGCCAATTTTAAGACGCACCCCTTTGGTGCAGCATCTTGATGCTATGACAATCCTCCTGATATTCATTTGCAAAAGTAGGCAACCCTGCTCTATATAGGAGATTGAGGATTGATACTTGTGGGTAAGTGCTATTTATTATACAATGGACCAGCCAATATTGTATGGTAAAAGTGTTTAATGCTAAATGTGATCCAGTCACACAGGTAGCACCGGGTGCACTACCCTACTTATGCCTTTGCTTATCTCATCTACAAATACATGAATAGAACTGAATGAAGTTTTGTAGATCCAGTGACAATGGATTTAACGTGTCAGACTCAAGTACAGAGAGCCAGAGATTCTTATTTCTCATTTCCTCTTTATCAGGTCCATTCAGTATTTAAATAGTTTTTTTTTATATATTTTGTGTTATACATGTGTAGATTCTGTAAATGTTTATTGATGGATATAGATAATCTGCAAGAAAGAGAAGAAAAGGTGTATCTCCTTAATATTAGTCTAGTGGAGTAATAGTCTAGTAAAGATTACATAATGTAAGACTAGCAGCAGCAGCATGCGTGCATAGTTATAATTAGTAAAATGACTGGCAAATGTCCCAATAATCTGTCAAATTACACGAAATAATACAGTATGTATTATAAATGATTCTTTAATTTAGATTATTGTCATTGGGTGTTTCAAATACATCAAACATGAGCAAAATGTTTGCCTCTCAAGTGTGGTCTTAATAGCTGCATGCTGTCACAAGCCTTGCTATATGTTAATAATAATAATAATAATAATAATGTGGTTATGCCACATTCTGTGCCATTCTGCACAGATAAGGACACCACAGTCGTTTGATAGTTCATCTTCTTAATTAGAGATATACAGTCTCGTTACCAGTACGGAGGTTTACTACATTAAATTCTACACATGATTATAAATACATATGTACAAAAAAAATAAACCCACTATCAAATGAGCAATAATATGGTAACTCAGTGTACATGTACTTATTTGCCAGATTCTGGTGCCTTACTTGTCTTAAGCTGGCCATACACTATAAGATAAATAGTTCCAATCGAAAGATTTTTCAAGAGTGGGTAAAACCATGATGAATTGCAGGGGAGGTAAAATGAATGTCAGTGTTTGCATGCAGGGAGAATACTTTATTGTTGCATGTTGCACACGGATACTGACCAGCGTTACTGTTACACTGTTATTACACTTGTGCTAGAAACATCATCTCTCACCTGTAATACTGATTGCAAGTAATTCAATTTACCTCCCCTGCAATTCAACATGGTTTTACCCACTCTTGAAAAATGCTTAGATTGGAACAATTTATCTTATAGTGTATGGCCATCTTTAGTAAATACTGACTGACCTAAACTGTTTGGGTATAGTTTTGAGGAGCTTGCAGTTACACCAGCCAGTGTAACCATGTATACTCGTACTTGTAAAAATACAAACATTAGTTTGAACTATCAACTGGGCTACAACAAGCAGCAATGGAAAGCAGGAACATACTCATGGGCTTAAATACCTACTGTACGTATAGCCACCATGCGCATATCACAATTATGATGAACCGCTCAACTATCTTGGTAGTGACTCTTTGGGGCCGATTCAATTCCTAAGGCATGATGTGTTTCCCCCTTTAGCAAACTAGCTTGCGGCTCATTGAGAAACAGGTACTGTAATAGACGTGAAAAAGCACATGATCAGCTTTTTTGCATTTAAACACGGATTGATTTGGCCCCATTGAGTGTTAAAGGTTGCCTACCCCTGTCTTAGGAGAACCGTCGTCATACTTATGCAAACAGCTTATGGATGTCAGGTGGAGTTTTGGATTCAGTGTGATGTAAGTTCCATTCCCACAAGCAGAGAATGAATTCCACACAGATTTCAATTGTGGAGGACATATGTATATGTACAATGTCCTTTATTGTTATTATATATGGATGTCGCCCCACTTCTCCATTCCATATATGCAGTGATATACCTTTGCTTTCCATGCTCTCTATTCATGGACATCTCTACGTAGCAGCACGAATTGCTCAGGGGATAGCACTCAATGCCTTACAGCACTGAGATTGTTAGTTTGATTCCTGTACAGGGCCTTATCTGCGATGAGTTTGTATGTTTTCCCCGTGTCTTCATGGGCAGGGCTGCCAAGAGAAATTCTGGACCAGGGTACAGCACATACACACTCCATTCACACATTACACACTCCATTCACACATTACACACTCCATTCACACATTACACACTCCATTCACACATTACACACTCCATTCACACATTAAACACACTCCATTCACACATTACACACAGTTGGTAAACTTACCTGCATGGAGACTTCAGCAGGGGACAGCTGCTACTAGAAGAAAAAAATTAAAATGGTCGCAGCAGCTGTGATTGGATGGCTGAAAATCTGGGCGAATTTGCAGCCAGCACACTTGCCTGCCCCCTCACACAAGCTTGTCAGAGGCAGGCTCACTGCTCAGCAAGCTGCTATAGGGACAGGGTCCTTACGTTCCCGGAGCTGCAGCACTATTCAAAAAAAGAGTCCACAATCCGGGCCCCCCCCAGGTGCCGGGCCCGGGTAAATTGTACTCCCCCCCTCTCGGCGGCCCTGTTCATGGGTGTCTCCAGTTGGTCTGGTTTCCTCACACCCCCCCCCCCCCCCAAAAAAAAACATACTGCCGCTAGATTAACTGGCACCTGACTAAAATTTCCCTATTGTATTTGTAATTGACCCTATGCATCAATCCCCAATCTTCTTTAGATTGTCAGCTTGTGGGCAGGGCTGTCTGTTTGCATTTCACATTGTACAGCAATGGACATTGTGTAGCACTAATAAGCGTTAATAATAATAGCTATAAACGTTCCATGGTCGCTTAATGATTTTGTACAGCTCTCCCCTTAAAATAATACCCCAGAGAAAGAATACACAGAGCCATGTGTTTGAGACAACTAATTTATTAATTAGAAATATTTGAAATTATTTTTCATTAATCACTAAATTTGGAATCCAATAGATTAGATTGTATGATGGAGGCAATAGAAAGCAGATGAAAAATAACAATTTGTTTACAAACATAATATATGGACAAATGTGTAACAAACAAAATGAAGCAATACAAGAAATAAAACAAATCTGAAATACCAAATACTCTCCTTCTGCTTATTGGCCCTGCATCTCCGTCTGGTGCTACCTGATGAGCCACCCATGTTGACATAATTGGACTGAGCCAGACAGAGGCATTAGCAGAGCTGTACCCATGGTACCAAAGACTCTCCTCCTCCTTTCCACTATGCAATGAACCTGCTTGCGCCACCAGTACTTCACAGACCCAAGAAGGGGCAAATCCCAATATGAACCGAAGAAAAAGTATTAAAAAGGGGAGGACAAGCAACAGTCTACAGAATCCCAGGTAGGTGGCCTTATCATCTCACCCATATTTCCAGAAAGCATAATCTGCCTTGTGTTAAATATTTAACACCTCAGTCAACCTTCTTCCACCCATGAAAAAATATGACAATCATGAAGAAAGAAGAAACCTTCTAAGGGCTGTTGAAAACAGATTGGTTATTGTCTTCACAAACAATCGTCAATTCTTTTTACTTTTGGTTTAGGGGCATGAAATATGTTCATAAGTAGATACTCATAAAAGCACTTCTCAATCAAAGGTATAAAATAGTTTTGTGCAGTGAATAAATTACTTTAATTAACCTTTTAGGAATGTACGTTAAATTACAAAAGTTAAGAAAATATACTAACAATTTTTAGCACATAATTATCGCTTACATTAAAAACAACAAACAACATGCAAAAAAAAATGTAAGTCTGTAATAAAACAAGGATGTGCAGTAATGGGGCTGATTGCTAGCAGTAGGACTCGACAATGTAAAAAACAACATGAGTTTAGGCAAGGTATGGTAAGTGAAAGCTAATTATAATTATGTATAATTGTAGAAATAATGCTGGAGTTTTAGAACAAATTTCAGTTGTCATGGATACGGAAATTCAAAATGGGCACTCTAGAGAAATTGTAGACAAATAATTAGATAGAAGACTTCAAGTTACATGTGAGTCTTTATTGAAAATAAATTAATATAAAAATAATAAATGTAATACAATTATGCATAATTGTGAAAGATGAAGCTGGAGTCTAGAACAAGCTTCTTTTGTTAAGAACCGATTTATTCAGAGCGGTAGACAAAAAGATTTTACTGGCTAAAATATAATAGGCTATTTAAAGATTGTCTTTCTTTATAGAATTATGTACATTGTGGGGTTTAATTGTGTACGAAGAAGACCATTTAAAATATCATGTAAATGAAGGTCTTTCATGTAATGAAGGTAAATAAACATCAATGCTTTTGTTGCATCAAGGCAAACTTTATGTCAATTTCAGCTTGCAGGTTCTGTGCCCTTGTGGAATGACTGTAGAAGATTTGACCTGCCATCTGGAGTATATCATCTGGTATTCTGTATGCAGAGGTCCACCAAACAGGCTGTCCCTCAGGGTCCCGCTTTTGGAGGACTGTCCCGCTGTCGCTCCTGCTTTCCAGTTTGTCCCACTAAGGGACAAACTTCGTTTTCTAAACGATGCCGCGAGTCGCGGCATCAAAAAGAGGCAGAGCTGGGCAGGAATGGGGCGGAGTAGGGCCGAGGGTGGGGCTTATGTGTCCCGCGGTCCGGACAGTAAAAGTTGGGAGGTATGGGGTAAAGAATTAGTATCCTGGTCTACTCAATAACGGAGACCTGTGCAAGCGTGCAGGATAGGTGAGTAAACTCCCTTGTCACTCCCCTCTCTTGCAAGGATTGTAGGTGTAAAGCAGCACATTAAGGAATTCCACCCGGTAACATCTGAAGAGCGTATGCTCTCTTCAATGAAATTCTCTGTGTGCGGGGAAAAAGGCAGCAGACGGAATTCAAGATCTCATCCTTTATTATCCTTTCTTATGTATGTATTTGTTTCTGTATATCCTTGCCAATAGCAACCAATTAGATTCAAGCTCACATTCTCCAGTATGTAAAATTAAACTGAGAGCTTGAATATGATAGGTTGCTATGGGCAACATCCCACTTTTCAATCTCCCTGCAATCTCCCTGCTTAGTAAATTTAGGCCAAGGTGTTAGAGGCAGTGGGACTGGTCAGTTATAAACTTTGTAAGGAAAGTTCCTGTCAGTCCTCTATATTAGCAAAAAATGTCCTAGAATGCCAGAATTACAGAGAATTTGGTTCCAAGATGTGTTTTCTGACATAGCAGGAAAGACATTCATCATGATATTCTGAGTCCACCTAGGCTGTATTGCATACCAAAGGCAATAGTAAATACGAAGACATTATTCACCTAGGTGGTTATAGTGGAATCAAAGTGCAAGTGTAAAGTATTTAAACCTTCAGGTGCTGTAAAATTCTGTTATGACTTCCGCAAACTAAATAAGGTTTCATGCTTTGATTTGTACCCTGTGATCCAGATTGATGAAAAAGTTGCCATACAAATTCAGTACAAAAGGTTGTCATTTGGTTTACATGGTGCTCCAGCAATCTTCCAGAGAGCTATGAATAAATGACAATGACCCCCAGGGAATATACAGTTATACATTTAGACAACATTGTTATTCTTAGCTCAAAGCCTTCTACCTTTGCACCTACCAAAGGTAGAGGCTGTTTTAAGGTCCCTACGGGCACGTAGGTTTACCCCCAACCCTGAAAAAAGTGCCATTGGTATGGAAAAAAGCTATGGAAGTATGTGGGGTAGATTGTGGGCCTAGTAAGGTAGAAGCAGTTCTCGCTTGGCTCAAACCTATATGTAAGTCGCATCTTAGGATGTTTTCGGTCTAGTCAGATATTAACAGAATGTCTTAAGAAACAAGCTCCAGACAAAATAATGTGGTCTAGAAACCTCTTGGCAAGACTTAT
Source organism: Platyplectrum ornatum (assembly GCA_016617825.1). Lineage (NCBI taxonomy): Eukaryota > Metazoa > Chordata > Amphibia > Anura > Limnodynastidae > Platyplectrum > Platyplectrum ornatum. The sequence goes on from JABWIB010000286.1 coordinate 64,312, forward strand.
GTACAGAGCCTGTCTGGCAAGATCCTGATTTTTTGTGTCGCAGACTTATGCCTTTAGGACAGGATTAGGGCAGTCCTTTCCCAGGTAGATGATGAGGAAAAGCCAGTACTCTACCTTAGATCGCATATTACCCCCTTAATTCTACACCCAATAGTGTCCCTCTGCTGAAGGTATGCAGAAACAGTATTGGTATTGATCCAAAGGACTGCATCCATTACGTATTTGTTCATTTGCTGTATTATTCCATCCAGGGCTCGAAGTGGGGGTGTATATGGGGGTATGCCATACCGGCACTTCTCCTACTGATGTAATGGAAACATTTCAAATCTCCATTGACTTCCATTATTTCCTATGTTTTCATACCCCCACTTCTTAATGTCCATACCCCCACTTCTAAATTTCCACTTCGACCACTGATTCCATCAATAAGAAATTATTTACAACAGCTAATAATCAAAGAGAAATCTGAAATCGCAATCACACGGAATCATTTGCATCAACAGCTATCCTTGTTGTCTGATGTCAGATGGCTATATTCTCTGAGGGGAGAACAGTACTGCATTTACTTCTCTTGGGTATGCAGTAAACATATGCTTTAGGATTCCAAGAGTGTGGTTTGTTGTCAGGATCCTGCAACTTGAATAGACTTTTGATCATGCTTCCAAACTATTTTCAGAGCTTCATATTTTTGAAGAAATAATCTATCTCATCTTTTGACAAATTAAGAGTAAAATAAAGATTCTATTTTATATAAAGTGGCATGTTTTCTCTATATATATTTATAGATAACAAGGTGTTGCTAAATTCATACTTTGAAAGAGCATAATAGTAAAAAAAAAAATGTAGAGACACATTGAAAGTGCAGCTGATGCCAAAATGAGAATAAGAGAGATGCTATCTGTCTTATTTCGACTCTGAATCTTCTTGTTTCATCTCATCTTTAGAGATGTTAATTGAAGGACAGATGTGTCATCTGGGAACATTTCCAACTGTATATTTAAAAGGAGGAAGTCTCCTGAATAAAACACAAGGCATTACTTTTCAGTTTCAAGTTTCTGATTAAAAAAAGCAAATGTACATTTTAAAGGCTTTTTAGCTAAAATAACAGACCAGATATTACAACATATAGCAGAGTACATCATTTAGCAAAACCTTTCACGATAACAATGCTTATTTTGTACTAAAGTTCAAAGATCACATTTCTAAAAAGAATTTAATTTACACTAGTTGCCAGACTGTATTCAACATAGCAAATGTGGTGCTGATGATGGCACAGACAATAAGGCTTATTAACAAAAGCTTTAAAATGCAGCACATGGCATGCTTAGTGACATCAGACACCTATTGTTATACAAATGCCAATGTGGTTTGCATTCTTAAGTAATTATTACAGGACAGAATGGGCCTGAAGTACAGTTGTGTACATTGTGTTGGTAAAATATGAACACAATACTAAACTAATGTATGTGTACGTACAAGGGTTTGGAATATGAAGAGCTATATTCCACATTGACATATTTCTCAACTGAACTTTACTTTTAAACTGCATTGTTCCCTGACCCAATGATAGAATGCGTATATCTAGACCAGTTTTTTGATGATGTACTAGTTATCCATTTTGGAATCAGGTCAAGTATCTCTGTCCAATCGTATTCTGTTTCCATTAACTTCACCTTAATTCTCTCCTTTTCCCACATCCCTCCATTTACCATATAAATACATATTTGCCATATTATCATGCCAATACATACTCTCTCCACATGTATATATTTATATTTTTCTATATTTTTGTAATTCTAGGTCTGTTTTGCCAAACTTTTACTTCTCCCACCCGGGAGAAACAAAAAGATGGCAACATTAGGGTGGGACATGAGGGTGTGATTTGTCACTCCCTCCCTGGCTTCTTTAGCATACCTATCCTCATCTACTGTGCAGGAATCAGGCTTACTAAAGTCATCTTGCTGCTCGCATATGCAGATGTTACTAAATACATAATATCTGGATCCGATCCAGGGTTACAAATGGTTACTTTTAGAAAATCACTGCATCAAGCTCCAGTCAGACAAAATTGTCCTCTCTCAAGAAACACACAAACATAAGTTATTTATGGTAGGTAAATAGCCTGTGTCCAGGGCTCAAACTATATATGAAACTGTAGATATCAAAATCTGCAGTCCCTCACTTTTAGTGCTTTTTTTAACGAAATTCGGCCCGTGTATGGCCACGACCGAAAGCTCCCAACGGCAACTAAACGGCGGGAAACCTAAACAAACGAACATCGTGATCAATCGGATTTCCCGATTGATCAAGATGTTCGTTTGTTAATAAAAAAAAAATAAAAAAAAATACCCTAAAAAAAAGGAAATAAATTAAATTAAAATAAACTCACCCGTCAGATGTCTTCGCTGGGCACCTCAGTGGTGCCCAGGACCTTCTCCTGTGCGGCGGCGTCTCTCTCCTGCACGGAGAGGACGCTGTATGTACGTGACGCCACTGCGGTGCCCAGCGAAGACATCTGACGGGTGAGTTTATTTTAATTTAATTTATTTCCTTTTTTTAGGGGATTTTTTTTTAATCCCCATAGGCCAACATGGGAACGACATCGTTCCCGTGGATGGCCTGGAACAGGGTGATTTTTCCTAGGGAAAATCACCCCTTTTGTCGCTAGCGATTATCCACGGGAACGAAGTCGTTCCCGTGTATGGTGAGCTTTAGGCAGTATATTTATTTATTTATTTAAATCCTGTTGTCAAAAAAATGACACTTTTTAATGGAAAGTGTATACTTTTTAATTAAACTTACAGATGCTGGAATTCTATAGGCCAGTGTGTTACAAACTTGGACAAGATATTATCATAAAGAGTCATCTAAATTCTAGAGAGTAGTTAATGTGAACATTATGCATTGTGCATGATTGATTTTAATGCTTCAACATTTGTCTTGCTTTCAAACGATTCCAAGAAGATGAGTGTTTATAGATATCAGACCAAGCAGGCTCTAAACTGATCTCAAAGAGAACCATTTAAGTCCAGCCTTGTTCTAAATGGAGAAATCTTTCATGTATAATAAAACAAGTACTTTTTTATTCCTACTATTCATTAATTCTGATTTCGTAAATGAAAAATGTCTTTCAACCAGTTTCATTATCTCATATTCTTCCAAAAATACTTTAGAGTAGTCATTTATAAAACATGCAGTAATTCAAAATGCTTTCAAATGCATAGTGCCGCTGTGACCCTATAAACCATGTTTAAACCTTCAAGGGACTTCTAATCTGAAAATAAATAGCCATAACAATAGCTCAAACTATAGCCCCAACACTACTGCAGTACAGTCATTAAACTTTTTTCCCTCATGCAATAATTACTACGTCTAAGAGTCTGAACAAAGACAGTATTGAAAATTGTGTGGAGAAATTATGGTAATTGCAGTGTGGAAATCCAAAAGATGCCAATACTACGGAGCCAGTTTTCTTAATTACTTATTGCTTAATAAGTACGTTGATGACAGCATATTCAGTAAATTTTTCAATACAAACATAATATGTTTAATTAGGATTCTGTAAAGTCAAATAACATGTCTGACTAAAGTTTAATGGAAGTTAAATATTATAACATGTTTTAGAAAACTGCATTATATGCACTGACAAATATTATAAGAACAAATGACTAAACAGTGATTGTAACTGCAATGAATAAAGCTAAGTATATAAACCAAAACATAGAAAAAGAAATGACTAAATATTAATCTTTTCATTATTTAAGGAAGCTTTACATGCTAAAAAGATTCTAGTTATGCATGTAATAATGGGTAACAAATATGTCATAAATGGCAATAAGGCATTTTAAAAGAGTGTCATTTCATAATGTGTTATAAGTGGTATAAATGTTATCATAAGTAAGTTAAGCTTGATGCAGATCTAGTGCTTTGCCTTTTACAAGTGGATTCTTGGGAAAATCAGTGAAATGGGGCAATTCTCCCCTGGGTAAATGTGTCTTTGGCACCATCCACTAAGTGCCAAAATTATGGGTTGTTTGCGTTAAAAATCGCCCCGTGAATGGGCAGCTTTACTTAGACCTAACACTACAGATAAGCAAGATAAAATATATCACTGTCATTGTTTTATACTAAATAAATTTTCTAAGCAGGCAGAGTGAAAAGTGGTAATGTTATATTACCTTATATATAAGAGATCACCTGCTGCGATCAAAGCTCTGGGGCGGTGGAAGTCAGACCACAGCGCTGAGTCATATATTTAGCTGTTAAGTCTTTGTTGTGTTTGTCTCGGGGGTATCCCCAGCTCAACCGCACCTAGGAGTAGCCGCTTCCCTTCGGGGGGCACGGGGGGATTTTCTTCCTTTTTTATCCTCCCAGTAAGGGGTGGAGTAGCTTCCTGCCCTGGAGGTTTCGATAGGGAGTTTCTTATCCCCGTTGGGTTCAGCCGGGGTTGGGTGCCTCATCCCTATCCCCCCCCACACCTCCTTTCTTCTCCACGTCTCAAGAGTTTTAGGTTAACATATAGTTGTGTAAGTTAAGTTATAAGTTATGCAGTAAGGTACACTTTAGGATATGCTGTTAGGATAGGCCTTTAGATAAGTTAAGATACAGATTTGCCATTAAGGTTTCGGCGACTGGTTTTCTTTACAGGCGTCTGGCATTGTTTTACGGGTTTGTAATTTCTCTCCTTTAGGTCCTGGTGTGGGGTCTCGGAGTGTCTGGATCGTGGGCCACTCCCACATTTATTGGGCGGGCCTGATGGTGTTGGATAGTCGTTCCTTGTCTCCTCCCCCTGGTTGGGCCGTCAGCTGGCTGGGGTTCCGTGGGCTACAGTGGGAACTTTTGGGTCATCTTCTTCCCCGGGCATTAGTGGTTTTTGGCCAGCCAGAGGTGGTCATTACACATTTGGGCAGGAATGACTTGTCGCTAGGTCTTGCTGGGATCTAGAGCTCTCCATCAAGCGGGATATAGGGGCCTTGCATCTTAACGTCCCGCAGCTCTGCATCATCTGGTCTCGCGTGATACCTTGTATCACTTGGAGGGGCGCTAGGGACGTTTCAGGCATTGAGCGCAAGTGCATGAAGATTAACTCCTCCATCGTTAAGCAGGTCGCCCTGTCCGGGGTAAGGTTAAGAGGTCAAGGCGGGGGTGACCTCTCAGTAAGTGGTTCTGCTGACCCCTTTCCGGGTTTAATCTGCTATTGGGCCACCTAGTTTATAATAAGTGTTAGGTTAATCATTTAGTTTAAATCATTTAATTCAGCCCATTTAATTAATAATTCCCATTTAAATAAATACATGTTCCCTTTTTTAAAATCCAGCCATTGTTGTCCGTGTATTTATTTCATAGTTAAGTGAGTAAGTATGACTGGCTGCCTGGTGACAGTGAGAGTGCTATGCCGTTTGCTGTTTATAAATATGCTACCGTGTTTCCCCGAAAATAAGACCTATCCCGAAAATAAGCCCTACCCTATTTTACAGTATACTGTCTAAAATAAGCCCTCCCCCGAAAATAAGCCCTATCTAAAGCACTGTTCT
>JABWIB010000286.1:70330-80857 GCA_016617825.1 Platyplectrum ornatum
ACGCAGGCGCGAGGTCACCGCGTCTGCATTGAACAACATGCAGACGCGGTGACCTCGCGCCTGCGTACTTGTAACCTCGCGGCTGCGAGTTTATCGCAGCCGCGGGTTACCCAAACTCGACTTTTGTGAATTTCCCCCAGTGTCTTATTATCGGGGAAACACTGTATTTTTATGTTTAGCACAACAGCCAAGTATAACAAATGTTAGTGTAATACACATACTACTGCAGGCACACGTCTCAATTAAGGCAAAATATTAGCAAGTATTAATCTAAAGAAAAGATTTTAAAAAATGTATTTGGTCAAATTAAAAGCTGGAAATCAGTCCCATTAGCAACCTCAGGGTCACACTTCCAGGTAAATATCTAATGTGAACTGATCTCAGTTGGAAAATATGCTTTTGCTACACCGCAAGACAATTGACCTCCAGCTATACAAAAATTTCCCATAACTATCCTTGAATGTTAATTGTGTATGCTTTGTGGATATATAAATTTAACCACCAAAATACAATGCCTGTCAAATATTATCTGGATCTGTCATCGCCCTACTAGTAATGTTGGCTACTGTAAGTAAAAAAGCAGGTAGTACATGAAAATAGTATTTTGACTTGAGATGTCAAAGAGCAGTAGCTGTAATGATACAGCCTAATTAGTGCTAACAAGAGCTCAGCTTATGAATCTTTTGAAAATTAATGATTCTTATATCTCACAAGCAATCAAAAAGAAAGTTGGGCTTTAGAAACATGAATTGCTCCTGTACTAATGTGATAAGAAGGGAATAATGAAACATACATATTGTTAATTTTCAAAGTATTGTATTCCTACTATATCACAGCCTTGGTAATATGATATGAAAGTCATTATTGAATTTTAGATTCCATTTCATGTAGCAGGGCAAATGCTAATGCATGGTGAACATGAAATAAAATATTCATCTCTGATGTGTCTGTGTCTTATATTTTCAATTATGGGCAATAATAGTTTTATTTTAACAAATTAGTGTATAATACATTGGCATGGTAAGTGTGTGTGTGTGAGAGAGATAGAGACAGACTGACAGACATACAGACTTTTAGGAACTTTTGTATGCAATGGGGCTGTTAAACCTTGGGCTATTTTATAGTTAGTGTCATTTATATGGGCCCCTTACAAAGAAAACAGATTTTGTGGAAGACAGCGAGCGGACACCTGGTCCAGTGTATTCTTGAGAAACATGAATAGACGAAACCAGGACCTTCTCCTGGATCGTGTACACCAGCTTCAAATCTCTTATTTGGCTCCACCCTCTCAACCCCGCAATACGCTCCTCAGAGTCCACTTTTTCCACATTAAAGAAAATCTCCTTCGTAAGGAGGATCTGTCCCCTGCTACTCTGGCAGCGCACCGTGAAATACCGTCCCTTGACCACACTCCCCGCGCTCCTGAGATCCCATATTGAAGCTGTGAAGCTTTTGGCCCGCTACTCTGATTTCCTGTATGTCATTTCATCGGTGGACGCTGGAGTGACGCTTCTTTCCTCTTGGAACATTCCAGTCCAAAGTGATTCTGTTCCATCCCGGCCATTGCAGGTTGACTCGGACTGGTCTTGTGTTGGAGTCAAGTGAAGCTGTAGAAGTGCCGTGAGTAGTTCCTGCTGTGTTGCTAGCTGTTTTTATTGATTCTGATGTCTCTGTTTATTTACTGTTTACAGGGTATATTGCTCTTTCCTGTACTGTGGTTTAACCCTAGGCCCTTGTTACTTGCTTAATATTGCATTGTTCTTGTCTTGCATGTTTTCTTGTTACCTCTTGCCTCAGGGGGAGGCGCCCCTGGCCCGCCCCTACACTGTGTGTGTCGCCTCACATTGCTATGATGCCACCACTTCTGCCTGATATATTGGGTATGTTTGTTTTTTTTCTATGATCCACACTCCCTTGCCTCCTGGTTACCCTGCCTGTCACATATCTTCTCTCTATGTCTATCCCCATGGTTAAGTTTTTCTCCCTCAACGTCAAAGGCCCCAACTTCCCTTCAAACTTCACTGTTTGTTGATGACGTTTTGCTATTTGTCTTGCTTTCCTCTTTACCAGCTCTACATTCAATTCTTCACTCTTTCAGCTGTGCCTCTCTGTATAAACTGAATATGTCCAAGTGCTATCACCTATATTTTCCCTCCCTCTTTCCTCAACAAACTGTGCTCCCTGATGACGGCCTACATGTGGCGTAAAGGCCCCCTTCCCCCGAATTGGTACCTCGCGTTTTTACCCAAATGAGTCGCTTCCTGATCTGGGTCGTTACTAGGAGGTTTGCCTCTTGGCCCAGTTGGCAGACTGGACTCTCCATTTCATTACAAAGCGCTGGGTGGATCTGGAATGCTCTCTCCCCTCCTTCTTTCCCATGACTGACCACCTTTGGACCCCTAAGCCAATGTGCTCCAAAGGTGCTCACCCCCTTTGCATTTCTTACGCCATCAGGACTCGGGACTCCTGTGTTGTAGCCAACAGACTGGTCTCACTCCCGTCCCCGAATGTGTTCCTCTCTGACCTCTCTCTGTCCCTGGCTCCTCTCTGGGCTCCTGGGCTCGCCATGGTGTATCCCCATTGGCCCAACTCTCTGTGGGCCCTAAGCTTAAGTTGTTTTCTAACATTGTGGCGTAATTTGGACTCCCGGAGACTGCTAGGTTTCAGTATCTTCAACTTCACCACTGGTGGGAGGTGACATCTCAACATGGCCCCATTGCAACCCTCCCTCCTCCATTTGCAGCCTGCTTCTCTGCTTCACAGTGTAGGGGAGTCATCTCTTTTTGGTACACTGTTTTTGACCACCTGCCTCCCCTTTCTAAGACTACCTCTCAACTTGCTTGGAAAAATGATCTTGGTAGATCTACTCCCGACTTGGGAGCTGATCCTGAGTTGCGGCGCTGCGCAGGCGCATGCGTTGCGGACGTCCGCATTGCGTGTAATCCTGAGCTGAGTTTTTTCGGCCAAAAAATGCAACTGTGAATAGCCCGCTAAAAATGCGCATTCCGTGCCCGAGGCAGTTTAGCGTCTTGCGTGTAGTTTACCGCCTTGCGTCTTTTTTTTTTTTTTTTTTTTTTTTTTTTTTTTTTTTTTTTTTTATTTGTGACAAAACTGAGGGAAGAATGTTAAATGAATGTAATAATGTCTTTGCTTATTTGGTCAACATAAATTTAATAAATGACCTGTTTGTTTAAAGTGAGTTTAAGCGTTTCCTTTACAGCACTGACATGACATTTAATACTTTTTAATCTTCATTTATTTTTCAATACCATACATAAGTTTAATCCATAAAATGAATATGGGTGTTGGACTGTTGTCATTTACCTAGCATTATCACAAATAAATTAAATAATATTATACAGTCCCACAGAACTCGGTAGCTGGTAACAATGATAATGTAAATTATTTCAGTGTTTTGACTGTCAATAAAAAGTGCACAAAAGTCCACATTGTCCAATATAAAAGCTGTTACACGAGTTTACACATCAAAGATGCAGCACTGCACAAAACACAAGTTTACAGGCCAGGGAACACTTCCTACAACTATTGCTAACGATCTGCAAAGTATAGGAAACAGACCAGTTAGACCAGTTGCACCATCCCCAGGCAGCCGCAAGCAAAAAGCCGCAAATCGCAATGCGCAGCGCTACACGCGACAACAGGCACGCCCCGAAATCTCATTATAAAATGCTGGCACGCCCATTAATCACACTTCCAAAAACTGAGGCGCAGAGGCCTGGAGACGCTAATGTGCGCCTGATAAGCGTGCAATTCAGAGTTCTTTGTGCATGCACAGTGAGAAAAAACGCAAAAAAATGCACGCACTGCGCGACTCAGGATCAGTCCCCTGTAATGGACTTGTCTCTTTCGCCTCTCTTTCAAGCTTTCGCACTCGACGGACCATGCTGAAGTCAGTTTAAGCTCCTCAACCGCCTATATTTCACTCCTGACCGCCTGCATAGGATTTGGCCTGCCTATTCAATAATTTGTTGGAGGAACTGTGGCACTGTGTGCAATATTTTTCACATCTTTTGGGCTTTTCCTTTCCTACGGATGTTCTGGAGTGAAGTTTCTTAGCTTGTCTCTAATTTATGCTGTACGTCCTTTTCTCTAACCCTGGAAGCTGTGCTGCTCCAACTTTACCCTCCAGACTTTCCTCCTGCTGAACGATATGTTCTGGGTCAGATCCTGTACGCTGCCAAGACCCTTGTGGGTCAATTATGGAAGTCTGCTCTTGTTCCTACTATCACCAGAGTGGTAGCCAAAATTACGCACTTTTTTATATGTCCCTTACTCCACCACTGCCAAATCCCCCCGGTGCTTTGGTTTCGGTGGGCGAAGTGTTTGGCCACAGCCTTCAGACGGGACTCCTCACCTTCAATATCTTCCACTGCATCTTCAGATTAATCCTTGCTATTCTCCCTGTTGATCCCTGTCTAGGGGTACCATTTCCCTGATGGCTTTTGACCCCCTTTTGACCTCTAGTGTAGCAGCTCATCCTGCTCCCTCCCCCTCCTTCTCCTTCTTTTTGTTTTGCTTACCCCCTTTCCCCCTACAATTTGTCCCATTGCAATGTCTGTGACTCACTGTTCTAAGCCATTCCTGTTTCTTGATGTCCTTCTTTGGAGCTCCATGCTGTTATGTGGCCTTACGTTATGTTCTTGATATAATGTTGGTGATTTCCCCTCCCCTCTTTGCTCTCTGCTCTCTCTCCCTTCTACATGCAATTCAATACAAATTTAATGGTTAAAAAAATTAAAAATTTGCTAAAAAGGATAATTTCGTGGAGTCGGATTGGTTGAAGGGAGGAACCATGACGTTTGGAGATCGTGTGCTGCGTGTTAAGCCACACCAGACGCACACTGCATGCGCTGTGCTGCGTGTCAAGCCACACCAGAAGCACGCTGACGCATCCCCTATTAGACCCACCAGATGGATGCAACCACTATATGGTGGATGACGTCAGTTATAGACAGAAATTATGGGACGGCACATTTCCAGTGGATCCACACAGCCAGTGGATACACACAGCCTATGAATTTTATGTGGCCACTTGTGCTCCAACGTTGGTTGCAGATGGGCATCTCCAGAGTCTGCCACCTATTCCTGTGATGGCACCATCCCTTCCTTTACTGACCTCCAACCTGCGCACTCCCTGCCCCCTACCGACCTCTGGACCTACACCCAACTGACCCACTTTCTTTCAGATGCTAGATTTAGGCTTCCCCTCTCATTCGAGTCTCTAGCCTCCCATTGTATCCCGTCCCGGCATTTCTACATTCCTACACTTCTTCCTGCCTACAATTCCGGCCTCGTCCTGGAGATGCAACCTTGCTAATGTCTCTATGACACATATCTGGTGGGGTTGTCCCTCTCTGTCCGTGTTCTGGGAACAGGTCCTAACTATCACTAAGCGCATCCTGGGCCCAGACATCCCTACTGTCTCCAAAGTCTTGCTACTCTCACCCCCCGCATGCCCCCTTGCCCGGTTTAAACATTTCCTCCTAATGCACCTCTGGAACACTGCGGGACGATCATCCCAGTCCACTGGAGATTTACCTCACCTCCGACCATACAGGAGTGGTTTCTTAGAGTTCTACCGCTCTATGGACAATATCATTCTCTCCACTACTGACCAATATCCGTCATACCTAGCGACCTGGGGGACATGGTTCCACTTCCCTGGGACTGGGCAGTTCCTTGACTTGTCGACAGCAACTTCCTCCCCCCTCTTTTTTGCCGTCTGCACTTTCTCTCCTCTTCTCGATCCCTGTTTTGTGCCTCTGTACATAGTTATCGTCATAATGTTGAGTTCTACATCTTGTTACTATTCTATTGTTACTTTTTGACTTTGTGACTTTCATTGTTTTGTTTGCCTGTTTACTGCTTGTTGCTCAGTAAACAGATATTTGATACTAACATTTTCCCTCCATGCAGCCTAACACTGACATCCCCTTGTACAGGTATTCCCCTCCTCTTCTATGTTCTATCCCCTTTTAATAGACTGAACATGACCCCCTTCTATCCCTCATTTCCTTTCTGCTAAGAAATTATACTCACCTTTGTCTCATTATCTGCATCATATCCATCAGATCTGTGAGGCCTCATATTTACCAGGAAAATTCTGTGTTACCAGGGAAATTGTATCAGTAAAGAAAATTATTTCCAGTAATAATAGGTAAGATGTCAAATTAATTAATTCATTTTTTAAAATAGAATCATTTCTAAAATAGAGACAGCTGACATTTAGCTTTTGGCTGATTGTATGTCGAAAAAGTAACTTTTGAATTGGGAAGTACATTCCCTAAAGAGTGAACATTGCCCTGTGTTAGTTACCACAGGCAGTTTTTTTTATAACGATGCAGAAATAATAGTTTAAACTGCAGAAATATTTATAAACATAAACACAAAATCTCATGTTTATAAAATGACATTTGTATAAATAAGAAAATAATTACACCCTATAACTCATTTTAGTAACATTCTGCAACCCATTTGCTGTAATATGATTACCTTATAGGACACGGCCATGTGCACTCTGTGTTTCGTCTGTAATACAAGCTTAATATGATTCTTTCATACTATCAGTAATTGTATCTGCTAAGTCATTTTACTCACTTTGTAGAAAGTTGAAAGTAATGAAATACAAACTACTATGTAATGTAGTTCTTCATGTTTTTTAAATACTTCTAGCAATGGAATTGAGTTAAAGGTTACTAACAAGTAAATGTGATGTGAAACTCCCTGGGGATTCACTATTAAGTTGTATCTCACAATTTCACAGCATAAATATTTGTAACTTCCCTGTAGGTGGCAGGCAAGATTACATTTATCCAACTAGCAATAACTTTGTTAATAAATGTAGAACACAAGAAATTCCACATTACCAAATTAAAGAAACATTATTTTTTATAATATTCATATACTGACCAAAAGAACATTTAATTTAATGATAAAATAAGGTTCAGAATAGTTCACACATAATTCAGTTTGTGTTTTCATTATAGAAAAACATTTACACTTGTAAATGACTGCATTATTATTTCAATGACTTAATAATAATGTATTAGTATAATACATTTAACACAAAAAGGAAACAATTAAAGTCTGTGATTACATTTACAATATATAACAGCAGTAAAAGTTTAGAAGTGGCAAAATGCAAGTTCAGTGCATGTATATGCATAGAGTTAATAGTAGGAGAAATCTCTGTAGATAATCCAACTTTGAGCAATGGCTAAACAATGCTGTTTCTAACTTCAGATTCACCTGCCAAAACTATACACTAATATTAATAATAATAATAATAATAATTATTATTATTATTATTATTATATGAAAACCAGTGGGGATATGTGGCAGTATGCCATACTGTCACATATTTCCCAAGTGCCCCAATTCCAGGGACAGTCACAGATTCGGGTGACGTGGATTGGCGAAAGCAGGTCTGGGCTTATGTATGCCAGCCAATAATTTACAATAATTTAATTGAAAACATTAAATCTTCATTCACTTCTATCATTTTCTATATTTCCATACTGCCACCTCTAAATGTCCATACCACCACTTCTAAATTTCCACTAGGACAACTGATGTAGACAGTATGCTAGTTTTACACATTAGACTTCTAGGCCTAAATTTATTAAGCAAGGAAATTGAAAAGTGAGGATGTTGCCCATAGCCACCAATCTGATTGGTTGTTATAGATAATATACCCAATTTTCAGTCTACCTGCAATCTCAATGCTTAGTAAACTTAGGCCCTGATTTGTTTAATGGGGCGCTGCACTGAACATGCCACCTTATTACTCATATCTCTCAACTGTCCCAATTTTAGCAGGACAGTCCCACTTTTGCACGACTGTCCTACTGTCCCGTCTGCCTACCAGTTTGTTCCGCTAAGGGGTCACCTGTCACCTGTTATACTGATTTCAAATAATTAGATTTGCCTCCCCTGCAATTCAACATGGTTTCGCCCACTCTTGAAAGAACCTTTTGATTGGAATAATTTATATTATAGTGTATGGCTTAAGGGTTTCATCAAGTAAAGGTGTAGGGCTCAGTAAGACTGTTAACTATGCAGGATTAGCACCTGTGTTTGGTTTTGTTTATCAGTGCAGAAACAAGGTTCCATTTTGCAGCGTAAGATAATTGAAATTAGACTGTAAGGACGTGGAGTTCTCATCTCTGCAGGATACGGTCATTTTTCTGCCTTGTTCCAATCAGAGGTGCAGCAGTTTCCCAAACTTCTTTTCCAGCAGTTTCTATGTTAATCAGTTCTGTTCTGAATGTTTCCTAGCAGAAAATCAGACTTTCCGTGCAGTCAAGGCCTCGCAATTGTTCAGAATGTTTGTAGTCTTTGCTTTTCTACACGCCCTGTGACAGGGTTCAGTCCTTTGTTACCTTGGCCTTGATACTAGGATGCAATCCAGTGTACCTGTGACCTTGCCATTGATGTGCAATTTTGTGTGTTTTTTGCAGTTGTGATAACTTGTTCTTGTTATATTGATACCTATAATACTAAATGTTAAAAAATAAATAATATTAAATTCATATTACCAGATAAGTGCATTTAGTACATGTCACAATTGTGACGGCTATAAAGAGCTCTCATGCCTCCCATATCAGGTGTAAGAACTGGTTACACTACAATGCACCATTGCAGCCCTGCACTTGCTTCAAAGTAAATTAGGGGGAGGGGAGCTGGAAAATTGGAAACATAGGACCAGATTCAGACTTCTGACTTACTCACAACTTACTTAAGAGTGGGCAAACCAAGTTGATTTGCAGGGAATTTAAATTTCATTAGTAGAGTTCGGAGTTGATGTTTCATAGCCCAAGTCTGATAACAGTGTAACAGTAACACTGGCCAGTATCTGTGTGCAGAATCAGGGGCGTAACCAAATAAGGCTGGGCCCCATAGCAAACCTTTCCATGGGGCCCCCCTTTATTTATTTTTTTTAAATATATATATATATATGTTTGTATATATTCTATAGCAGTTTAGGGCCCACATTATATATATATAAAAATGGGGGAAACACGACAGTAAATCTGACTGTGGGTTCCATTTAAGGGATCCTGTTCCCAGAAGTTCCGGACCTCTGATTGCATGGTAAGTCGTCACCCCCACTAATGGATTCCCATATGGAATGTAGGACAGATTCAGATGTATACCCCATGTTTGTGCATGCACAGTATTTTTGTACATACTCAGGGCCTGGGTCAGTGGGGGCACGGAGTGAGTGTGGGACCAGTGCCATGTTATTGGCATGCACCGGCAGCAGAGGGAATACATTTGGAAACCTTCCATGTGGAAGCTTTCCATCAGGATCAGGGTTCCTGCAGGCCAACTCACTTAGACGCCAATAATGGCTTCTAAGTGAGTTGCCGGCCAGGCCCAGACAGATGCCACAGCATTGTGACGTCACGGCATCTCATTGGGGGGCCTGGGATTTAAAACGTTGTCAGTCTAGGGCCCGGCTTGTGCTGCTTGCGTAAGGGAGAAAATACTGCGTGAAGCATTATTGAATCGGCCCCAATGTGTTTTATGTTTGCCATGTCCAATTTTAGAACTGCTCAGTTGTTGCTTCCAAGAAAAGCAACAATAAAGGAAAAGTTAAAAGTCTGCCACTTTTCCATTGGATATGTGAGCATGGTAAGCACATTGCACTGGTAAGCTAATTGGACTCACACAGCAAGCGAAATAATCCAATGCAAATAATCATACCCACTTGTGTGATGTCCAGGCCTTTGACGGTAATACCCTCCCCTACACATGACTTACAAAATCAGAACCTTCCCTTAATTTTTCTCTACATTGGGGCTAATGGGACTACAGCCTCATGCCTCTATTGTCAAGAAGGCCCATATTAGTGTGATAAATAAGGGCATAGAACCAGATCCAGACTTTACGTACTATTGACTTACTGACAAGTGGGCTAAACCATGCTGAATTGCAGGGGAGGTAATATGAATGTCATTGTTTGCATCATCTCTCAACTTAATACTGTTTTCAACTAATTTAATTTAACTTCTCTGCAATTCAACATGGTTTTGTGATTAAGTCAGAAGTACATAAAGTCTAGATCTGGTCCATAGTGTGAGGGAGAAGGGCACAGTACGATTAAGTGGCACACACAGGCATGACTGACCACTACAATAGGCAGGGGCGTAACTAGAATTTGGGGGCCCCATAGCAGAATGTTTAATGGGGCCCCCAAGGTTTCTCTGCCAAGATGGAAATTATATATCCCCATCACACTGTACAGGCTGCCGTAACTCAAAGCAGTGAGAACAGCTGCAAGCAGAAGAAAAGAACTTAATACACAGTTTAGGGAGGATCCTAAACAAGTGTGTAGAACATGCCATTAGGTGTACAGTGAGTATATAACTAGTTAACTGTCTCTGACGGGGGTCGTGGCTGCCATAACTCACAGCAGCTATATGCAGGAGAGAAGTACTAGTACAATGCACAGTCTATGGAGAGTTATACACAAGCTTAGAACATGCCACAAATGACACATTT
>JABWIB010000286.1:81877-99919 GCA_016617825.1 Platyplectrum ornatum
CCCCCTCCAGTAGCTGGAGTTCCTGACAGTAAGAGCGTTAAACCAGGGTTGCTGATTTATAATTTAAATTTATATGTTAAATATTTACACAGGTAAATCTCCAGAATATTAAGAAGCTAGCCATGGAAGCACAGCTAGTTTTCCAATGTTTTGGAACGCCCCTTGTGTGACATCACAACATTTCAGACCAATCACACAGGGGATGGTAAGGTTAGGAAGCTAGCCATGCTTTCCTTGAAGCATGGCTAGCTTCTTAATATCCAGGAGATTTGCCTGCTCTCCCAAGGTACCGGGAGCACTGCCCGATTTGCCTTTACTCTCAAAGGGGTTAAATCAAGAATTTGAGAGCAAGGGAAAATCAGATGTTTTAATGTGACATTTCTAGCTCAACTCTATTTTAAAGAGCTATGTCAGATTTATGTGCAAAAGCCAAGTATTATCCCTGCAGGCAAAATTATTAATTTGTACCAGGGTTGCCGACTTATACCTTCTGCCTTTAGGGAGATCCCAGAAGGCAGAAAGTAAAATTTGTGTAGTGGTGGGACACAAGCTAGTTCATGTAATAGCTACAGTAGTTCATGGTTGGTCTCCCGGGATAGTCAGCAATCCTGAGCTGTATCCCTTTACGTTGCAACATGGTTATTCTCAGGTCTACACTTTTACAAGTTTGCCCTTAATAATAGGAGTAATTTAGGATTAGAGGATTGCTTTACCCCCATATACCATCCCCCTCTATGTAGAACTAGAAACCACAGCAAGTTTTAACTGCAGAGAAAAAACTTGATACCCGTCAAAGCATGCTGGGACTTGTAGCTGGATTAGCCCCTATCATTTTACATTTTAGATATTGTGCCCCTCCGCAATTGTTTTAGGTGGGTTTCTGTGTTGTTGCAGATAATAGCACCCACCCCCAAATGAATGAGATGAGTTCATTAATATAGTCCTTATTTCCATGAAATAATAAAGTCAGCTATGGTGGTATTCATTATGCTAACTAAAAAGACAATTAATCATCGGCTTTAACATTAACACATGTGATTTGAATTTATATCATACAAAAAGAAGGATCACTAAACCCCAGAATGACGCATTTGTTCAGGTCTGTCTTATCGGTGGCATTTGCTGTATTCAGCACTTTTCCACTACTTTATTTCGTCACTTTCATAAGTGTCTAATGTGGAAATGGTTTGAACTATATCTATGCATAATTGCAAAAACCTGCAACAGGGAGAAACAAATTAATATAAAACTGCAAACAATGTGTTGTGTAAATCCATCATCTATTGTGTTTAAGTGATGAGATGGTTAACTCTGCCTCTACATCTGCTCGCGGCACAAATCCATTTACAAGCCAACACACAGAGCAGAAATGTGATAAATCTGGTCTCACGTCTGAAGTGAACATTTTAACTGAAAGCATCTAGGGAAAAGCAATCCTTTCTTCAAAGGCTAAACAATTGCAGCGCAAGGAAGGATGGTAAATGTGGATGTACCACGCAGGAGAGTGGGAGGGCAGCTACCCAGGTTCTGATACACACATCAGCAGGTGAGATCTATCCATGTATCATATACGCCAACAAATGCACGTACACTGTATTTACTACATGCACTCAGTATTTATCAAATGCATAGCAATCATTCATTCTAGTTAAAGTTTGTACTGAGTTGGTTTACGAAAACACCTTCTTCTTAAAGCGAAACGCAGCTTCACATGCCTAAAATAGAGCCAGTTCATTCCTCTTTGAAAGCTTATTTAATGGATGCATCTGTGGCTATTGGCTGAGGCTGCCCAGAGATTTGCATGAGCAGGGAGGGAGTGTCTGTATCTTTAACACCAGGAACTAAATGACTGCAGTTTCATTGGGATTAAACTACCAAGGGAATGAAAGGATCACGCAGCACATGGGAGCATAGAGCTGGCTTCTAAAGCCTTTTAACCTGGATATGGGGCAGCAAGCCAGTCCAGCCAGGACCAGACTATGCAATATACAGGTAGGTGATGAGGAGAATCATAAGGCAGAAGTAAAGGTGCAACTTGTAGATTGCTATGTCTTTTAGAGGAATCTTTTAAATGTGCAGTCATTTGACATTTGATGGATGTGTGTTATTTGACACTGAGAGAAAAATGTTTTGCTTGTGGGAAAAGACACAGAAATGCAAAACATTACAAAAATAAACAACCTGACTATGTTACCTAAGAACATGAGTTATTTATTTGCAGTTTTATGAAGAAATGTAATATTTGTTTATATGATGTATTACTATATAGACAATGTAAGTAAATATGGTGTATCGCATATGCATAGATTTTATAAAAGAATAAAGAGCACAATCTTTTCTTTGCACCCTTTTTATTTATATGAATGTTCATTTGTATTTAATTTTATTTTAACAGTACTTCTTGCTGCTGTGCCTATCTGTCCCCTTCGTTGGAGCCACTGTGAGCTCAGCAAGTTACAGTACAGCTTCGGAATTGCTATACATGCTGCATGAAGGTTTACCCAAGGGGATTCTCATTGGAAACATTGTGAAGGATCTGCAGCTGGGATTCTTTCCTGACCCCCCTCTTTCATTCAGCCTGGCATCTAAAGGGCTCAGTGAGAAGTATGTGACACTCGATAACAGCACTGGGGAGTTGTACACATCAGCAGAGGAATTGGATAGAGAAGCCCTTTGCCCTCAGAACCCTGGTGTTCAGGACTGTGTTCTACTTCTTGATATCATCATTTTGCCACAGGAATATTTTCGGCTCATCAAAGTAAAGATTGCAATCATTGATGTGAATGACAATGCTCCACATTTCCCTGTGGCAGAGATTTACATTACTGTCCCGGAGAATGCTCCTGTTAACACGAGGCTGGTTATAGAACATCCTGCTATTGACCCTGATGGAGGAATGAATGGGGTCCAGACCTACAGGTTAGTTGACTATTATGGTGTTTTTACTTTAGATGTAGAAGAGAATGAAAGTGGGGAAAGGACACCTTACCTTATTATCATGGGGCCCCTGGATAGAGAGGTGAAATCGGAATATAAAACAATTATTATTGCTGAAGATGGGGACAATCCACCACTTGTAGGCTCTGCCACACTTTCTATTCTCATTAGTGATGTCAATGACAATTGTCCCCAGTTCAATAAATCTCTGATTAATGTGACCCTTCCTGGCAATGCAAGCATTGGGATGAAGGTAACAACAGTGCAAGCTGTGGACATTGATATAGGGAATAATGCCATTATTACATATGCCCTCAGTGAACGTGTTCCACAGTCATCAAAGGAACTTTTTGATCTGGACAAAACAACCGGAATAATTAAACTTATAAAGAAAATAGACGGCAGCATTATTCAACAACACAAATTAATTGTACTTGCCAATGGGCCAGGCTGCATTCCAGCCCTGATAACAGTGTTTATCTCCATTATAAAAGTCACCTTGCGGCCACCTGAAGTTGTGCCTCGTTATATTGCAAGTGAAGAAAATGGGGTTGTTTTTTTAAAAGAGCTGGAGCCTGTCAATTCTCCTATTGCATTTTTCACTATTAAAGACCCAGATGACAAATACAAAGTGAATTGTTACTTAGAGGGAGAAGGACCATTTCGACTGACAGCATACCAACCTTATACAAATGAATATTTGCTTGAAACTGCAAGCCTTCTAGATTATGAAGTGAAACAAGTGTATAACATAGCTGTGGTTGCACTTAGTTTGGATGGGAGTCAAATTAAGAAGCCGATACAAGTACAAATCCTGGATGAGAATGATAATTCACCTGTTTTTATACAATCTACTATAGAAGTGACAATTGAAGAAAATAATCCAAACAACGCGTTTCTGGCTAAATTCCATGCCACTGATGCAGACAATGGTGGCCAAGATCAGGTTTCATATTTTTTGGGGACTGATGCACCTTCTTACTTCTCTCTCGACAAGTATACAGGAATTCTTACTGTTTCTACAAAGCTCGACAGGGAGGAGAAAGAGAAATACAGGTTCACTGTTAAAGCTAGAGATTCTGGACAGCCTCCAAGGGAGTCAGTAGCCACAGTTCATATTACAGTACTGGACAAAAATGACAACAGCCCTCGTTTTATCAGCAAAGATTTCAGCTTTTTTGTCTCTGAGAACTTTCCAGGTTTTGGCGAAATTGGAGTAATTAGTGTCACAGATGCTGACGCTGGACAGAATGGTTGGGTAGCCCTTTCTATAGTAAATGGAAGTGACATTTTTGTCATTGACACTGGTAAAGGACTTCTGAGGGCAAAGGTATCATTAGACAGGGAACAACAGAGTTCTTATACTATTTGGGTTGAAGCTACGGATGGTGGTGACCCTACCTTGTCTTCTACAGCTAAAGTAACCATACTGCTACTGGATGTTAATGATAACCCCCCACTGGTTTTATTCCCCCAGTCCAACACGTCCTATCTTCTTGTATTGCCTTCTACCCTGCCTGGCTCTCCTGTCACTGAAGTTTATGCTGTTGATAAGGACACAGGAATGAATGCTGTTATTGCATATAGTATCATAGGAAGGCGAGGGCCCAGGCCAGAAACATTTAGGATAGATCCTAAAACAGGAAACATAACTTTAGAAGAAGTTCTAATGAGGAATGACTATGGTTTATATAGATTATTAGTAAAAGTAACTGATCATGGCTATCCAGAACCTCTTTTCTCCACAGTCATGGTCAATCTTTTTGTAAATGACACTGTAAGTAATGAAAGCTATATAGAAAGTTTACTACGAAAGGATCCTGATATTAACATAGAAGAAAAGGAGCCCCAAATAGCAATTGAGCCAACTCAGAAAAAGATGGAGGCTGACTCCTGTGTAGCTACCCTGGTGACGTTGTCTATATTCTGTTTGGGAGCTATCATTTTAGTCACTCTAATGTCTATGTATATCTGTTTGAGAAGAGGGAAAAAAGATCACAGGATAAATGAAAATCTAGAAGTCCAAATCCCCCTAAATGGAAAAATAGACTTCCATTTAATGGATAAAAGGCCTATTGAGATTTCAAATATTTAATAAAAAATAATTCTGACATACAATCTGACAAATGTTGGAGGATTAAAAAAAAATAAAAATAACACAATGTGTTGACAATGGTTATGATGAAGGACCACTAATTTATACAATATAGTAATATATATGTACATAACTATGTATAGACTTTTTTAATTAAAGCTTCAATTATAAAAAAATAAAATAAACTTGAAAAGATTTTTATACATTTCACACTCTGAGGTCATCATCAATTTTGTAAACATATACAATACATGTCATAGGTTTGTGATTACACTATATGTAAAAGGAATACATGTTTGAGATGTTGGTGGATTGTTAATTTGTTATCAGCAGGGGGCCCAGATTTATTGTAAAATATAAGGTATATATTTTTAAGGTATAATCCTAAACCATTTGCAAAATGTAACCCTTATATATTTATAGAAGAAAGTATTACATAGGAGACCCATTTGATACACTGAATGTATATTATTGTACCTCAATTTTAAAATGCATTGGTTGAAAAAGGCATTTACAAGAAGTGCAATTTTATTTTCAAGCTCCAATACACATGATGCAAATATTATGTAACTATGCCTTTGTTTATAGTGTCTGCAAAAGGTTTATTGCTGTCCACTGTATATAGTGGATGTGTGATTATACCTAGTATATTTAGACAACGTCGAAGGCTGGTGTATGCACTTATTAGACAATCATAACACAAAATGCTTGTCTCCGTATATTTAAACTTTTCTTTATTGTTAACAAAGCATTTTTCATGCTATGTCTAAATGAGCTAGTTTTGTATATCACAGTTTATTTTTATTTTTTTTTACATGAGACAGTGAAATCTATTTAGGGCAGAGGTTTACTGCAGCACAGTGACGTATTCATTATGTTTAGCTAAAAGGTATTTATTTGTCTTTGGTCCTTCACAAAGGGAATTCAAACATTTTTATAAAGAGACCGATTTTCAGCACAGTGTGGTCATTTGAAAAAAAATAAATCCAAACCTGTAGGTTTAGCAATACCTTTTTATGGAATGGCATTGTATTTTCTACACATTCTTCAAAGCCAGATGTTATATTCTGTTAAGCAGGGCTCGAAGTGGGGGTGTATACGGGGTATGACATACCGGCACTTCTCCCACTGATGTTATGGAAACATTTCAAATCTCCATTGACTTCCATTATTTCCTATGTTTCCATATCACCACTTCTGAATGTCCATACCCCCACTTCTAAATTTTCACTTCGACCACTGCTGTTAAGTATAATCAATTCTAATTATGATTAGTATTGAGCTTGGTACATTACCATTTAACTGGTCTCTGTCTGTTCCCCAGACAATAATTGCAAGCACTGAATGTCCATATGATGTTTCATTGTAAATAGCTACTGGGTTGTTTTGTATTTTTTTTTTTTGGGGGGGGGGGGTGGTTTGAAGAAAAGTTACAGAATTTTAGCATCTGTGTTCTGTACTAAAAGTGTTTGTATGTATTTTAAATTAAAGCTATATATTTTCATACAAATTTGTTTTTGTTTTTTTTGTCTATCGAAAATTTATGCCAAGTGACCCAACATGTTATTACTATGTTTTGGCCTTTTAATCCCCATATTTCTACATACCTCTCAACTGTCCCGATTTTAGTGGGACAGACACACCTTTGGGTGACTGTCCCGCTGTCCTTCCACTTACCAGTTTGTTCCGATAAGGGAACAAACTGTGTTTTTGTTTCAATGCAATCACGACAACAAAAAGGGCAGTCGGTGAGGGGCTTGGGTGGAACCAGGGTGGGACTTATTTGTCTCGTTTCTTGTGAGCTGTCAGTGTACAATTGGAGACCTTTGCAGATTTATTATCACTCATTACTTTTGCCAACAGATGCTCATGAAAATATGATGGAATGGATTGATCATACGAGATCATACAATTTGTCATTACTGTTGCATATCACACACCAGGCTGATTGATAACCTACCTCTATTTGCATGACTCCAACTTCAGCCTCAGAACACATTTTAGAAACAAAAGAGAGGAAGTCTTAATTGTGAAAATTTAAAATGTCATCCTGCTAATTAACTTTTATATTGTTATATAGATTGCGTTTATTTCTTTAGTGGGATTATTGGTAATACTAGTCATTACAACATTTGAAGATTGGTCATGACATGCAGTCCTGTTTTCTGCACACTCTGAATATATGGTTCTGTATAGCTGTACATTAAATAAACTCAGCACTTTAGAATGTAAAACGTGTGGTATGTTCAATAAAATGTCTATGATGGTGGACAGACAGGATTTAATTCCGGGTAAGTAGAAAAGCAAAAAAAGCCAATAACATGTTGCAATACAAGAATCTTCCACTGATGGCTCCACCCTCTATCAGGATAATAGGGCATGGGGTTGGGACATAGGGCATAATTTATGCAAATCTCACAAGAAGCCATGCCCCCTGAATGCCACTGTTCATTTACTGTGGATGGGCGAGATTTGGCATATAAAGTCCCATCTATTCTTTGTAACAAATGGGCTAGAGGCAGTGATCTCAGGTTCTGGGATATTTGCCGCTATCGCCAAATGGCTTAACATTTCTTTGTTTATTATTTCTCCTAAAACACTGTCCTGATAGAGAGAAGTTATTCCCCAGGTCTGAGGTGATCTTAAAAACAGAGGGAAATCACGGCAGACAATAGCAATTTAGTCATAGTTTTGCTCTCACAGTTAAAAAGACCTGGCACTGTATATGTCCTTATGATGCCAATACATTCTAGTTCTAAAATATTAAGAGACACAATTTATTTTATTAGTATTTGGTATGGTTATTTATATTAGTATGTTTTTTTTTACTTAAAATTCTATATGGTGTATTTTTTGTATCTCTGTGTTTCTTGTTGTGTCTCTTAATGAATAGGAAAATGTAATAAAATTTGTACTTCTTCATGACCTGTAAAATATACAAATTTTCTGACTGAATATATTATTAATTAAGCGCTAACATATTATATTGACAAGCATGAACCATTAGGCTTATTTAACAATAAATCCAGTGAATTTTGTCAATAAAAGATAAGTTAAAATGTGCTCTGTACATTACGTAAAGATAGTTTGTTGTAATTAACATCAATCAAATCCCTTGTTCAAAGAGCATAAAGAAAAAGTAAACATGCAATAACACAATCTAGATAAACCTAGGTTTGTTTTAAAATCTACTTTAGAATATATGACATGTTATGCCCCATATTTATATAACAACTGCTGAGTTATATAAAAAGTAAATCTCTCTCTCTCAGATAAATAACTGAGGCACAGGCGCTCTGTTTCTGCAGTTTAAGTTTAAGAAAACTTTCATCAGAGATACTTATACGTGGCGCACGGCCGCACATTGGCATCAGTTTTTATGGAGTGCCAGCCTTAGTCTCTCTTTCTATATCTATCTATCTATCTATCTATCTATATATATATATATATATATATATATATATATATATATATATATATATATCCTTTTTATAGTATCTATATATATTAAATACATTAACAAACACAAATCCTTAGAAACTTTAACAAACAATAATGATACTTCTATTTAAGACTTCTTTCATCATTACTGAGTGAAGCAATTTAAATAATTATCTTTTAAAGCATTAAACCTGATATCTCTGATAGATTATCTCGGTATCTGACATTATTTAATACTGTAATTACTAGTAAAGCTTGGGTGTGTCCCTTTCCTGGGAGCATAAAATATGACTATCTTTAATTATTTGTAAAACACGGGTAATCTGTAAATGTCAGCTGTATCATTTTACTAAAGCATGGGAAAACAGCTTGCAACTAAATACTGTTATTAAATTGCAACATTTGTGATTCAGAATGTGAATGCGGAATTATTTCTCCACAATTCAGGTGATGTATATTAGAGAATCTGAAATGTAAATGAAACTAATCGGCCATATATAGTCTAATTCTGCTCAGACCTGTTACTCATAATAATGCATAAAATCTCCTGGACTCTTGCTTCTTAATGTCCAGGTCTAGCATAGCAGCAGTACTTGTATAGTAAAGTGATAGCAGCATAGCTTTGTGTTAAGGAATTTGACTCCACATAATTATTTAAATAGTACATGCCACCACTATCACCTTCTACAGGAGAACATTGTATTGCAGAAAGCCACGCTGTTCTAAGAGCACAGTACAAGATTCTGCTTTCACTCTTTAGTATATTAGTAAGCATTTAAATGCTGCTGCTGGTGTGTGCAGGGGCGAATGCAGGATTTTGGAAGGGGAGTTTCTAAAGCATGTATGTGTTGGAAAAGCTCCACTAAGGGACAACTTTGCAAAAACATTAATCAATCAAGTAGAAAAAATTTAGCTTTTATAATTCTCAGGAAAAGTGTATCCACAAACATCCAAAGGAAACACAAAATATCATAATCCAAATAAACAGGAAATCCAGATGAAAAAATCTGAAAAGTCCAAAAAAACACTTTCACACTGTGTGCATTAAAAACAGTCCAAGCCAACTTAAATCCTCAAGATAATCTCATAATAAGCCATGTAAAGGCCCATTGTATCAAAAAGTCACATAGTCAGCAATAGAATATATAGATTACTTCAATTTGGTATGGCTCCATTCAATGGTATATATTCGAGGAAAGGTGTCCCCTCATCTGAGGCCAACAGCTGCTTCGGCTGCTGCTGCCGTCTTCAGGGCCAATGTGAGGAAAAGCTGCAAACACGTCAAAGAAAGGAAAACAGACCGTTTAAATACTGAAGGTACTGCCCCCACACGTGTGCCCACTGCCGCGATGAACCCGGCATCCTGGCTCGTGTCAGCAACAGCGCCCGGCAACAGTGGGGTGCTCCACCGTGACGACAGACGCCTCGCGACGGTCGCCATGGATACCCGATGCTAGCCGCAAGGCCATGGGACAACACAGGGAGGCAATGATCGCCATCTATAGAATGTGAAATCACACATAAACCTATAACACAAATATTTCCATCTGTACATGAATGTTATCAAGATCTCAATATAAATCTGGCCAAGGCAAGGAATAATAAAACTATTACATGAACTAAGCTATCGCTAAGCGGAACATATCAGGATCAATCACAGTCCAAAAAATGCAAATAAAGAAAACAAAATATTTACAAAAAGCAATTTAAATTAAATTCTTCATTGAGGCCTATGGGTGCCATAGCCTTAAAATCATATATCATCCTAGCCTCCTTTTGGAGGAGCAGTAAATCACGGTCACCTCCTCTCCGCAATGGAGGCACCTGCACTAGAGGCATAAATTTGAAATCTGTAAGGGTGTGACCTTTTTCCACAAAGTGCCTCGCAACTGGTGAAGTCTTAGGTTCAACTAGGGTATGGGCTTTCCTAATGGATGAGTGATGGAGGGCTATGTGATGCTACGATATGTCCCTGTTTGGAAATTACTCACATAAGACATGTACCGTTTCCTGACCTCTAATATACACAGTATGCACATTTACATAATTCACAGCTCTGGTCATAGGCGTGCGCAGCCTATTTTAATAGGGTGTGCACCACTGGAGGGGCGGACCGCCCATTGGGTGTGTCCATCATCGCCAATTGGGCGTGTCCATCATCGCCTATTGGGTGTATCTATCTCCCCCTTACTGGGCCTCAATGCAAGCTAAATAATATAGGGAATTTGGTTAATTAGAGTGTACAGTGTGGGCAGGCGGGCAGCACGACCAGGTGCGGCCCCAGGGTTTGCGGGGCCCTAGGCGAAAATGTTTTACTGGGGGGCCTCATCACCGGAACAGAACATGTAACGTCACGGCAGCGTGACCTAAGGTCACGCTCCGTGTTCACTGAAATACAGGTGCGGCTGCCGGCCGGGAAAGCATCAGCATAGCTCCCCAGCAGGTCTAAGAATGGCAGGCTCCGGCGGCTTCGGTGGGCCGCCTCTGAGCACGACCCTATTAGGGTGTGCCTGGGCACACCAGGCACACCCCGTGCGCACGCCTATGGCTCTGGTATATCATACATACCTTAAAAGCATTTGGAATGCCTCCTTTAAAAACCCTGCATTGCCACTGGTGGTCTACCAGGATGGGATGTCAAATGGCCAGTTGGGTGCTTTGCTGGATTATATGTCAGAGCTACTGTCCAAAACCTGTTTCAGCACATTGGCAAATTATTCACCACCAACAGACACAAGTGCATCAGTCTAGGCCACGTTCTGGTGAGTGTCTTATTCGCACAAAAAAGGTAACAGGTAGGAGATTATCTAATGACATATACTAGATCCCATAAAAACAATGAGACCGTAACTGTCCAGGACATATTTCAGTAAATACTGTAGGTAGGATAGCATGCATATTCCTGCTCCCACACCAAACAATAGAAATAGCATATATGGTATAGCAGCCCAGGCCACACTTTGGTCAGTACCAAATAAACACACAAGCTGAAGTTTCTGTCTGGATGATACCTCTCCCATGAGTCCATTCAATGCTTTGATAAATATTTCTTTTTTTTTTTTTTCCATCACCATCTCTAATAAATAAATATATATCATATTGGTATTGTTCATCAAGGTGTACAGTGCCCATAATAAAACATAGTGCAAGATTCCCACCCACCGGGCTAGCCAACCTTCCCTTACATTGGAAATGCACAAACCAAGCACATCTGTGACAGAGACTGATACTTCTGTGTTTGAAGTGATTGGTTTGTTTGAACACCCATATAAAGGGACATTAAAAAAAGGAATGGTTAATAATAACTTAAAAGTTAAAAAAAAAAGTTAAAAGTTAAAAAATGGGTTATTTGTCTACAGAATTGTGCTTAAGGCTAACACTGATAATCATCCTTCTGGCTTAAGTTGTCATCATCTCCCCCATCACATTTGTTTATTTCTTAATCGCACAATATTATCTCATCTTTTTTCACTCTCTGTGTTAAAAGGGACTATCTGAGATGCTAAATTGTACATTATCT
Source organism: Platyplectrum ornatum (assembly GCA_016617825.1). Taxonomy (NCBI): domain Eukaryota; kingdom Metazoa; phylum Chordata; class Amphibia; order Anura; family Limnodynastidae; genus Platyplectrum; species Platyplectrum ornatum. Next base: position 93,871 of record JABWIB010000286.1, read on the forward strand.
TTTATATAATCCTTCAGCATTTTATTGATGTCACTCTAGAGGTGTCATTACTTGTGGGGATATGTTTTAATCCAGGTGTCATAATCTCTTACTGTGGTACGTTGTCTCTCCATCACCAGTGGTTATACTTAAAAATGTAAATTGAAAGAAGCATTTCTTGAAGAGGTTGGAGGAAATGATGTTTAGCTCTTTGAATCTCTTAAGATCTGTGCCATTTGGAAAAGAAGACATAACATAGGAATTAAACCTAGGATCAAACATGGCTGTTAAATAGTGATCCAAATTCAAGATGTTGCTGGCCCTGGTGTCCTGATAAAGTTAATGAATAACTTGATGTAAGCCCGTCATACTTAGCATATTTGCTTATTTTCATCTTCTGCCTCAGTGTCTCCAACTCCCTGTCTCTTCAGTGAAAAGAGAATGTATAATAAAATCTAAAATCCAGATTAATTGTAAGTAAAGAAAACCTATTCCTGACTGCTTGTGAATATTATATGTAAACACTGAGAATCAGATAACTGGCTAGATTTCATGCTATGGTACAGTTGCTAGTAGCTATTCCCTATAGCTGCATTTGAGACACATGCCTTGAAAAAGTGTCATCATCATCATACCGCTCTATTTATGTTCTTCTTCATGTCTAAATGCTCCACTATTTTAATAAACCTAATGATCCCTTATTAACAATTGAAGCATCCTCCTCTATTGATGTAAGATTTTAAAGATTTGGATAAACATGTTACATGAACTCGCTGCAAATGATTTCACAAGGAGGAGGTGCCTAGATGTCAAACACCCTTGCTTCTGTTTGATACAGCTGGTGGCAGGATTGTTCAGTTATATGACAAACGTATGATAATAAGATCTCTAATAGCTGTTCTTATGGCATAATTCTAAGAACTACTGGAAATGAAATGTCTTTTCCAGGTTAATATTAGTAACTTGAAATAAGGTGTAAGTTTTCAGTTGTGATTGCTGCTTTTCAGTAAAGTAGTAAGTAAAGTAGACTAAAATAGGACATGCGTTATGTATTTTATAGCTTCCAATTTGTTCTCTAAATCAACTGGACAACTTCAAAATGTTACTAATAAATGCTACTACCTATTTATCGCCTAGGGGCCTTTCATATTTTGCTGTGGATGATCCCTTTCTACCTTATACCTTTATATCAGTATGCATTGTATAACAGTCCTTATTGTTTAATAATTTATATTAAAGCTGTCAAAAAATATACATTGAACAATGCAATAAATAAAAAAAACGGAACTATCTGGTTATGTTTCAAACAAAATCATATAGTATAAATAACATTTTAATCAGGTCTTGGCATAATACAAAAAAATAAATAAAGTAGTTGTGTCTAGACATAGTGGAGTCAGTTTTGTAGAAATACAGTGATAGATTATTTTGTATTCTTGATTCTTGATCTCTAAAACCATAACATTTGCTGCAATGTATTAATTGAGTGTCATATGTATTTACCTGTGTTTTATTCCTACAAATATCGTAACAGAATATGATCCTATTTCTTACAATTTTGTATTATGCAAAGGAAACACTTCTCTTGTCTTGCTGAATTATCTATAATCTGATGTTTTCACATCAGTAAGTGCCTCTGTGTTGTTTGCTGTGATCACTTGTTTGCTGAAATAAATTGCTGCTTTATGCTGATGTGTTTGCTGTCAATTGACTTCAAAACATCAAAACCCGCTACAATCACGTTATGTTGAGTTCTGGTTGTGTGGCATATTAAATATCAATTTGTTGTCTACATCAGTGAATACCAGTTACTTACTATGGACCTTAAAGTGTACAACCTTCTCATGGTCTGCCATAGTCCTTAATTCCCTGTGTGGATTGGTGGTCATATGGACCACTTATCTGCACTGAAGTCTTACTCACCCCCATAACCCCTTTCCCATTGTATAATACACATCTTCCCTCATTTTCTGTTTATGCGAAGAGGGGAAGGTTTGTCCCTTCTGTCAGATGGATCTCCAAGCAAACTTAGTCCATACTCTACGTTATCTGGCACCAGCATGAATAACCTGTGGTACTAGTAATTCCTGCTCTTCAATTACCGGACAACTTCAAAGATGTTACCTCCCTTTACCTTCAGATGCTACAGTTAAGCAGGAAATTCCGCAATCACCTAAAACCGCCCGCATATTTTAATAAATGTACTTCACCTTAATATGCAGTTATCATTACATCTCACGTTTTCACATAATGATGATTATTCTGCATTACAAATATTCCTTATACCTTTTGCATGCCTCCAGGCCCACTACACGACTTCATCGATTGTACAATATTTCTATATTACAATATGGATTGGCTAAATCCATTAGACACTCTTCTCCTACAACATATACCATCTAAACGTGTAATAACTACACATAATAAATTCTACCAGCCTCTCCAAGTAGCATATTCAATTCCCCCATATTTCTATTGCCACATTACTCAAATCTTTAGAGGAATCCTGTACACTTCTTCCTGCAAGTATGTATAGGGAATTGTTTTTAAATGTGTTTCAAAGAACATATTTGTCACCTATTTGTAGCTTTAATACATGTTTAACAGTCTTACACTGATGCTGATGCAGGGTGGGAGAGGCAGACCTATTACATTGTTTATGGAGTTGTGCATTAGTTCTCTGCTCTTGGCAAGTCTAGAGATATTCACAGAACATTTGATGACTCAGTTCCTTCTTACTGCATGTGCTGTCCTTGGGTTACTACCAACACAACAGAGGGTGTGGAAAGGTGGAAAAATTCCTATGCTTATGTGTTGCGGCACATTTTACCATTTTACAAGTTTGTAATCATCAAGGGGTTTCTCTATATTCTGTATAGATTGGCTGGAGGCTACTCTCACAAAAGAGACAAGGGTTTTTTGTAACATTAATACCCTACAGTCCTCCACTAAACACCAAATTTACACTACTTTTTCTACCACCTTCTGGTAACAACTATGATTGCAAAGCGATAATCCTCCACTTGAATTGTGATCTATATTCCAGAAAGATTAATAAAAGCAACTATATTCCAGACATAGGGGCCGATTCAATCCCTAAGGCGCGATGCTTTCCCTCCTTATGTAAATAGCGTAAGGGAGAAAAACTTGTGTCTTTTAGCTCGCGGCTCATTGAGCCACGTATTAAAAACGCAATCTTTCTCTACCGTAAGAGATGAGAAAAAGCGCACATTGCACTTTTTCCTGTATTCGCACGGGATTGAATCGGCCCCATAATGCTGTCTTTTTTATGATTAAATATTTTGTCGAGAAATAAAGGAAAAAGTGGGGGGCAACATTAACATGAACTTTTTATATTCCTGGCATAGAAATATCTCTCTGTTACACACTGAATATTTACTTTGGTGACAATAAGATATACATAAAAAACGAACGCTTGGGTCTGTTTTTTTGTAGCATTTGTCGCTTTCCCTCTCTCTCTCTCTCTCTCTCTCTTTCTTCATTGCAGAAACAGCAGCCAGCCAGTAGCAGAAGTATGTGTAACACAGGTAGCAGGACCTTTACCTACATGAAAATCAGCTTGTTTATCAAACCCCTCCAGCTGGGAGTGATAACCGCTCAAGTATATGCACAGCTTTAGACTTGTTTTTTGCTTAGGAACATTGCATAGAATGCTGTACATGATTCTTCCCTAGCTTATATAATAGTATATATCAGTAGCTTTCATTGCATGAAAATTTTTATTGTTTAATGAATTGAATCTTTATTAATGAAGGTCAGTCTTAAACAAAACAAGATGGTATAATTAATATTTGAATCAGGTCAGAAGAAGCAATCTGAAGAATAAGAACAGCAGTAGTGTTCAGACATACTGGAGCCAGTTTTGTAAAAATACAATGATCGATTATTATTACTGATAACGTGCTCCAAAAACATTTCTTACAATTTAATATTTGGGTGTAATTTATTACTTGTGTTTTATTTCTTTCAAACATTTTCATAGAATGCCTTTTTATTTTTATATGCATAAGAAACATTAGTATATAGTGTTTTGGAGTCTACTTCTTTTACTATTATAGTTTTAATAATTATATTAATTACTTATATCAAGACAATGTTAACAAGCTATTTTATAATGGCCAATTATATAAATATTTATATATTAGAGCTTTTTATATTTTAACAAAGGGTTATGTTATAAAGTATTCTACATTTATTGTGTTTCTATATTAAACTCTGACATGCAGCTATTTCCCTGGTTTTAGCATTTTGTCTGCATTGTTCATGCACCGTCACACACAGGAACGTATCCAGACTTCCAAGCTATTTTTGTTTGATATGTCCAAAAGCATTGGACTTCGCAACTTCACCCGGATTGTAAATCACTTTAATTCCCATCCCCGCTACAACGCGTTTGTAAATCACCTGTAACGTGAAAGTTTGGATCCATCATGGAACTGGGCTAAAAATTGTCTTGTGTGTGTAGCGAAGTATAATTGAAAAAAATTATATAATGCCATTAAAATGCTAGGGTACCATAGCTGTATCGATCGGAATTCCAGATCAATATCATGCCCTAAAATGTATCTTTTCAACAGTATATTGTGTTTTGCAGCACTGGGCACTGCAGAACACAAGATTGAAGAAAAGAAGAAAAAAATAATACTCACCTAGAGTGACGGTGTGGGGCATCCAAGTGAGTATTTGGGGAAAAGAAAGTTCTATTATGATTGACAGGCACCCTGTCCATTCAGCTGGGCAGCATGCCAGTCATTCATAAAAGAACTTCCTCTACCATGACTGAAACAGAGGGGAGATAGAGAAGTCCGACACTATTTCTAGAATAAAAAGAAAGCATGATGGAACCAGAAACAGAGAAGGATTACCAGTAGAGGAGAAAGTATTTTTTATAATTTAAAAAATTAAATTAAAAGTTTTATTTGTGTTTATCCGGCATTGTTTTATTAGTATTCAGGTATTAATTAAGAAAACACATCTTCACAGACCTGTAATGTGGTGAGTTTTATTTGGTTCAATAACGCATCAGGATGAAGAATACTTGATGCACGTTTTATTTTGTGAAAGTGTGTGGCACCTGATTCATTATGTATTTAGTTTAACAAAATGTACTGCTCTTGTATAGTCAAGCATAAGTTTCAGACAAAATAATTAGGTCCATGCAGAGAATCTTCCTCTGGCTCCAGACTTGCTCTGTGTGCTATTATGTTTTCTCCAACCTAGTCAATATTTCTAATGAATTAACTAAACATTTATAGAATAGCCTTAATTAAATACCATAATGTAAACCTTCATTGCAAATACATTATTCCTTTTAGCCAACCCTTCTAATAGAACCACTAAAAACATGTACTGATAAGGTTACGGTATTAAAAGTACAAGCGTTGTTGATGCACAATAAAGGTTTGCAGTGTTTTCAGTTCAGCTAAATTGCTCAATTTTTCATTTCACTTGAATATTTAGCTTATCGTTTTATTCTTGTTTTATGAATACAGTAGCTAATAAAGTAGTATACCCAAACAAAATTGACAGGACTGCAGTGAATGGCTAAATGGAAACAAAATCATTAAATCCCTGGCACAAACTTAGAGCCTTTTAATACTCTTACTTAGCTGTAAAACTGAAAATACTGTATATGTGTCTGCAGAACATTTTTTGTGGTTGGGGTTAGATAGAATTTTATTTTGGTATCCATAAAACACCAAATGTTGCCTCACATTTTCCATAATGCCATACAGAATTGTCCCCAGTTTACATACTTATGGGCCAGATACAGATTTATCAATTTTGACATTTATTAACTGTACATTTCAGATGATATGTTAATTACCTTTTCCAGGAAAATTCACTGATGTAGTTGGGGGAAGAGAGAGAAGGGCACATAGGGTAGTACTGCTGCGTTTGATTGATTTGTTGTGGAGAGGTACTCACCCTTAATGTGTCTTGTGTTTTTGCTACTTAATTCTGTTCAACATGGGGTTGCTGCGTCCTCCATGCGGTGGGGAGAGAGAGGAGGGAGGGAACACATAGAGTAGTACTGTCGGGTTAGTGA
>JABWIB010000287.1:26930-39360 GCA_016617825.1 Platyplectrum ornatum
GGCTGCAGGGCATGGAGGGTTAAGGTTAGGCTGGTAGCAGAGGAGGTTGGAGTTAGGCTGCAGTAGGGTTAAGGTTTGGGTGACAGAAGGGAGGGTTAGGGTTAGACTGCTGTATTCCAGTGGGGCATTATGGACTGGAAGGGGAAAGAGTTCAGTGAACAGCAAGGGCGTGTTTTTGCCACTTGAAATATATATGTGCTTTAATCCCACTACTGAAATGCAGAGATACCTGCTGAGTATTATTATTNTGGAATCCGGGCCCCTCGCCGTTGATTAATGAGGCCCTTAGCAGCAGCTGTAAGGGAGCTGACAGATCTAACGTATGTCTGCACACCAATATTTACATGGATATCAACCCCATTGCGGGATCCTGCCGTAATCATGATCGCATTAGTTACAAATGGGTTTTGTAATTAAGGGTAGAAGGAAAGAAAGTTTGAAGAATGTTGAAATGTCATATCTGATATCGTATATTTTGCCTGTCAGGCATAATTAGTTGCAGCGAACATCACAATCTATCCCAATGTGACAAACCTAACGCTTAATTAAACCATTAATGCTAGATTTATCAGCGATTACGACTTTTAGCTCAGTGTAATGCCATACTAATGGGAGGCTTCCAGGGTAACACAATGCAACAACACAGCACAACACATGCATCAACCGACATTAGGCATGGCAAAAATGTTGTAAAAAATAAAACAGGAAGTGGAGGGTTAGGGTTACGCAGCTGGGAGGGGAAGGTTAGATTTAGGCGGTGGGAGGGGAGGGTTGGGATTAGGATGTGGAATTGCTATGTTGGGGTTAGACAGTGATAAAGGGAAGGTTGGGGTTAGGCTGCGGGAAGTGGAGGGTTAGGGTTACGCAGCAGGGAGGGGAAGGTTAGATTTAGGCGGTGGGAGGGGAGGGTTGGAGTTAGGCAGAGGGGAGGATTGGATTATACTACGGGAAATGGAGGATTAGGGCAGTGGTAGAAGAGGATGAGGAGAAGGCAAACATTTTCGAAAAACCACCATATTGACCAATGAAAAGATGTCTCCCCGTCTTCCCGTCTTCCTGCTATCATGTGAATAGCCCAGTGTCTGCCCAGCTTAAACTTAAGCTACCTTTTGTACCTCTTGCAATTGAGTTTAAAAACTTGTAGTCGGATTTCACATATCTATCAATTATCTCATTTTTCTCATATCAATGGAATAAACACAACTCAGACAGCTATAGATTACTTCACATCAGTGTGTTCCCAGCACTTAGCGACTCAGAAACAGCTTTCATCCGCCCCGTAGATTTCACATACACATTACAGAGGTTCCTTGAGGTTTTCGTCAGATAAAACTGCAAACAAATCCGAGTATATAGCTACGCATCTATATTTATATTCTAAACAGCATTAACACAATGGCAAGATTCCAACTGCAAGACGTCTGACAGCCATTACATAGTGACAATGATGCCTTAACTTGCAGCAAATGGGAATCACACGGAGGGGACAATGTAGGATTACAAGCCTTACACCGTGGTATTACATCATATAATACAAGATGTCAATAGCTGTGCCAGAGAAATACTTATGTGCTGCATTACTGCCATCTGTCTCAACATATGTACTGAATGAGTTGACATTCTTCAAGTAACTCCAAAGAAAATGGAAGTTTTTTTTGTTCTCGAAAATAAATCACATTTTCTGAATCGCCTGTCTCTCCTGCCCTCCCTAAGAACAGCAAGCTGCTATTAGCAATAAGATGCATTTCAGAACAGAAAGCTGTACTTAAAAAGCCATTAAAAAGGTAGACACAAAAAAATACAAAATCTTCTAACCCGGATAAAGGGCAAAACGATTCAATAAAGTACAGATGATTAGGCAGTCACAGAATGACGAGTTTTACTTAAAATGATACCCGGCGATGCCAAGCGTCTATTGTGTATCATAGAAAGTTAATGTTAATGTTGTATGGAGTATAGTGCATTTAAAGCATTCACAGATATGGGACTGAATCCAGATTATGGTTCTATACCTATATTTTAAGATGTATTTATGAATATGGAATACCATTGGGGATTCTAGTGGGAATATCCTTATTCTCATATATGCATATAGTCTCTATATTCCTCCTCCTTGTAGCAGATATGAGGTATATGTGAGACCACTGACATTTTTATAGCAGCCTCATCTTCAGCTGTCGTTCTTTTTAGTATTGAAACTCCGTTAAGACACTTATTAAATGTAAAGAAGTTCTGGCCCTCATTGAGAAACACGTGCCAATAGGGTGATGGGATGGAGACTTAATTGCTGAGGAATCAGTCGTTCTCCATGGCAATCCATGCTTTGTAAATCTAGAAGACTTAATTTTCTTGCATTAATGGTCAGTTTTACATGCAATGATCACCCCTTAGTAAACAGAACCCAAGGTAAGAATGGCACAGGAGTGACTCAGTGAATCTCATTTTCATGGTGAGGTGGAGGAAATCCACACTAATAAAAACACTAACACTAATAAAAACACTTCTAACTGATACCTTCTAACAGGGCCGGACTGGGACAAGCTATCCAGAGCTATCCACAAATCAGACTGCTGATAGTTATCCTCTTTTTTTTCTAGCCGGCAGTCAGTCAGTGAATGTCTGTCAGCACACTGATTGGTGGATGGCTGAAGCTCTCCAGCAGCACTTGGTAGCGGCCCATCACTCCAGTGGCCCATCTGGCATTTGCCAGAATTTCCAGATGGCCAGCCCGGCCCCGCTTTCTGATGACCTGCTCGCTACGCCAATTTCCAACCTTTTAGGGCAGACACAGAGCAGGAGGTAATACTGGGCAGTGTATTGCTCATTTACACCCTGAATGCAGAAACGTTCACAGTAATATATGGTGACATTATTACACAGGAGCTGGTGACATCGGACCTGATCCTGATCTCATAATATCGTGCTGTAGGTACTGAATTTTTCTGTTCCTTAGTTACGATCACATCTTCTTATTCCACTGTACACTGTTCACATGGACAGATAAATTACCAACTACCTGAATCCTGCTTTAATTGCACCCACACACAAGACTGAATTTAGGGATGCCAGATAACAGATGCCCCTTGTCATTCATGGTATGAGATTTGGACCAACAGTGCTTCTGGAGAAGCCATGTATAAACAAAACTGCTTATAAGAATGACACAGCCTCATCTGTTACATCAGCGAAATACAAGCGGAAGGAGAGCTTAATGGGAAGTAGGAAGACAGCGAAGGTAAAGAAAAATTATATACAAGGGGCAGAATTTAAGGCTGGATTCACATACAAGGTGAAGAAGTGGAGGATGGACTCACATACTGTACAAAGGGCAGAAATAATGGCCGGAACACGGGCTGGAACAGTCTCTGCCCAGTGAAACTTCCGGCATTAGACCATAATTACTATTCCACTGATTTATATATATTTTATTTATTTGAGTGGTGAAGAAGACACAGAACTGACCCAACGTCAGTCAGCGATAGTAAGAAGGAGCGTAACAGCTGGCTCCTCAGTTGAGCATAAATAAGTAAATAAGTGAAATGAATACATGATGAGTGCATCTGGAGGAAACTGAACACAGCAGTTTCCGATAAACTAAAAGAAGACTTACCTGAAACCATGCACGGATGCCAAGACTGTGTCCCTATGGGAAAAGGTTTAAGATGCAGGAAACAACTTCAGTCAAGTGTTTAATAATACAAGCCATCCGGCCTGATTACAGCAGCCTGACATAAACCAAGATGAAACTGAGATAGGAAATTTCCACCTTCCATAATCCCATGTGTGGGTTACTACTCCCTGTAGGGAGACTTCATAGGCATCATTCTGGAAAATAAAACATGGGCACGTTTTGCCCCGGTTCTAGAACATTCATGTCTTTAATCAGTGTAGGATTATGCATTAATCATGCATTATAATGGCTCAGTGGGTAGCATTAATGTTTCACAGTGCTAAGGTTGTAAGTTTGATTACGCGGATTCCCCTTATCTGTGTGGAGTTTGTATGTTCTTCTCATATCTGTGTGAATTTCCTACCTCATCACAATAAACATTCTGATAGGTTAATTGGCAGCTAAATTGTCTCTAGTCTATGTGTAATTGCACCTATGTATCAACCTTCTTAGAATATAAGTCTGCGGGCAGGGCCCTTTCCCCACCAATTCTGTCTGATACAAATTGTAAAGCGCTACGTAATATGATGGCGCTATATATAAACCTGGTAATAAACACATTATAACTAAAAAGACAAAAAGACTAAAAAACGCTATTTAAATTTCAAAATAATTGCGACTCCAGGGTCCTGGAGGCTGGCAGGAGACGTGGCTGGTCTGGCTGCCAAAATTGAGATTTGTGCTGACACATGGGCAGGTGAGATGCATCTCAAAGAGGTATTTTTGTACTGGCAGACTAAAATTAAGAATAATTATTTATACTCGTTGGCCAATAATTCCTAAAAACATATTCAAAATAGGTTCAATTATCCACCATAGATAGAACCTGTTTGCTTCTGAATTTTTAAACTTGGAGTCAATCCATAATAGTATTCTAGCCTCCTGAATCACACCTGCTTCATAGCACAGGGATCTATTTCACTCTGGAAGGGGGTAAAACGCGTTGTCCCATAACCAGGGCAGGTACTACCCAGCAAGACCTTCCAAAAGCCGACCCCCTACCATGTTTCGACCTCTCCTTAAAATACAAACAAATACACTGAAAGTCAGCATAGGGCGGCAGGAATGAGGAACGCTTATATTATAACATTACCATCCCTCTCCTCTGCCCCTAGTGCTCACACCCACCCTGGCGCAGGAAACAAGTTGGTATCTAAATCAGTTCAGCAGTCCTATTGTAGAGTTGATCTGCAAGTCCAGTCCCGGAAACAGGGGAGGGGGCAGCTGTGATGGGCCAGAGGCTTCAGGGGGCCTGTCACTAGTGTTATCACTATTGAGGGGGGGACCCCAAAAATCTGGTTCTAACGGGCGCCAAGATTTCTGTTGCCAGCCATGTGCAAGCCCATCACATGCCCCCCAACTCATTCCCTTAAATTAGGATCTCACTGAAATATACCATGATCTTGTATATTTGCTCATTTTTTTCCTTCCAACTCTGGATCAGTCCGTGTGACTTAATCATAACTAGTACTACTTACGCCTAAAGGCTAGATAGATAATGGTATGATAACTAATGTTGGAAACATGTCTGGAAGCAGCATATTGTTTATCATGCTCATTTAGCCAAAACCCATCAGGCCTTAACAGAAGCTAGAAAAACAAGATTCTGATCATTAAGAAAATGACTCTGAAATGACTGTGGAGCTTAGACCTGGCCCATAGACACATAAGTCACAGGCTCATATCCTGGGCAGCCAATCGGCATAAAAGAAAAATATTTATTTTCAGACCAGCAATTCATCTGTAATAATACTAAAAAACTAATAATAGAAGAGTTGTCGACTTTATAGTCCCCTTTCCCCAGGAAAGAATCCTCCAGCTGCTTGGAGGTGCTCCTTGAGGGTGGGGTTTAAACATATCACACTCAAAGCCCTGCCCTCTGCCCAATAAAAGCTTCTATTGGTAGGATTACTAAGGATCGGTAAGGCTTAATGTCATCAAGCCACACCCATAACACAGTAACACTCTGGGCTTGGGGCAATGATTTTCAGAAATCCCTGTCACAAGCTCCAATCAGGTTGGCACTCCCGGTTTTCTGAGTGCAATGATGGAAATCGCAGGAGATTGTCCAGCCCTGAAAGGGCCGTCAAAAAAATTCTGGTACAATAACTCTATGGCAACTCCCCATAGCAGATTAAAGATTAGCCAGTAAAGGGGGTGTCTAAAGCATTAGGCTGTGTCTCACAACTTATCCTTTTAATAAGATTTAACATAATTTACTTACCTTTCAAGTCTTCTCTGTGACAATCTCTGCTGTGAATGATGCTGGCAGTGAAGGAATCGGTACATCCTGAGTAACAGTGGCTATGCTTTGAATGGTTATACAGGCTTTTTGCTGGTAGTCCTAGGAAACATGGAACCTGTACAGCCCATTAGAAAACTGTCAGCCAAGACTTAAAAAAAGAAATCAGCAGCAGTACGGGTCCCCTGACAGGCCTGGCCCAGGGAATTTGTACCCATTCCCTCTGTCTAGTAGTACCCCTGAATAGTAGTAGCCACTTGTGATGATGGTCGGAGTCCCCCTGTGAGGTATGCACCCTCCATTGGGTCTGAATTGCTCCTTGGAAACCTGTACACTGCAGTGTATGGACCATATTTACTAAATAGCAGCAATGAAAAAGTGGAAATGTTACCTGCAGCGACCAATCAAAATCTAGCTCTTATTTTCATTCTACATACTGGAGAATGTCAGCTTGAATCTAACTGGTTACTATGGTCTACATCTCCATTTTGCCATTCCCACAGCTTAGTAAATATAAGCCTACATGTGTGCACAACATTCAATGTAATAATGTCACAGGCTGCCCTATAATAGCTAAATCTACATTTCTAGAAAGAGATTAAAAATAAAATTGATTGAATCATTTCACTTTCCAGACCGTGCACATTTTATTTTAGTTTTATAGATCGGGCCTTTTTATTACAATCTTCTGCTTCAGCATGTAGTCAATGCTAATTCCCACTACAATTGAGGGGTAATATTGTGGAGATACTAGGAACCAAGTAAAACTCGAAAAAGCCTCAAGGCTGAGAAAATCATTTCTCTGCACAATATAAAATTATATTCACACATAATATTCATAAAAATCACAACACGGTGTATAGTAATGTTCTGTACATTACTCCCATCATATTACAGGGATACCGGCCTGAGGGTGTATGTGTACTCATCGGAGAGCATTTACCTCCTAACTTACCCATAATTAATTTTATTTTATATACCCTCTTAAGGTAACAGGGTGTATGCTGGAAAATAGTCTCCACTGACACCTACTTATAAACGTTATCCTATGTATAGGAGCAAATGCTATCATATCGATTGCTTTTACTGGTTTGGAGGTACCATTTCCAACATACCGGCAGCCGAAAGCTATATATCAGCTGTCTTAATTTAAATAATGTTTTATTTTCAATATAAAAAAAGTTTACAAGGAATGGGTAAGTACAAAGATTGTATGGAGAGCACACATTGACCCAACTGCAGACATGACTGCACACAACCGGAAAGATTAGAGAAACTACGCGTGGAGGTTTTGGATGCTAGAAAGGGAGGTTTGAGGTTAGGCTGCATGTAGAGGGGATTGAGCATAGAAGGGGAAGATTAGGGTTAGGCAATGGGGAGGTTTAATGACAAGCAGTAGGGAGGGAAGGGTTGGGGATAGGCAGTGGGGAATGGAGGGCTGGAGTTAGACTGTTGGAAGGGGAGGGTTGGGGTTCAGGTAGAGGAATGGGAGGATTATGGAAAGAATTTATAACACTTATCTGTCAACCATGTGGGAGTCGCCAAACTCCTGCTGTCGGAGAGCCCTCTAATGGAGCTACGTAACTCTCGCCATACCGTTGCCTGCGGAAACCATATCGAAACGTGACTGTTCGAAGTGGCAAACCACATCCGTTGCTCGGATACATTGATTTGTCCCTTGTCTCGCTCCATTTCTAAATTGTAGGAGCATAAACATACAGTCCAAACCAGTGGTCGAAGTGGAAATTTAGAAGTGGTGGTATGGACATTTAGAAGTGGCGGTATAGAAACATTGAATATAATAGAAGTCAATGGAGATTTGTAGTTTTTCAATTACAGCTTTGGGAGAAGTGCCGGTATGGCATACCCCCGTATACACCCCCACTTCGAGCCCTGGTCCAAACACAATCACCTGCGCCATCCCTTCATGTAGTTACACAATGGAGGAAGCCAGCTACAGCAAGAATAATACTAAAAACAAATTTTACTGATAGAGAAAAAAAAGTGTCTGGAAACATAATAGCGCAGTGGTCCTATTCTCCAAGACAGAAAACCGTCTTGGAAATGTTTCCCGTATGTGTTGAATGGTAGCGCTGCCGGCTGTAGAAAATGATGGTGACTGCCTGCCTAATCTGATCCCATCCATTTTCATAATAAGATCTTCGGATGAGATTCTCCGTAATGGAACACAGATGGAGAGGTGGCGTTCTCTGCCTTTTAGGTCACATCATTTCTAACAGTTAATATTATTTACAGCTATGCCTCAGCCTATAATAAGCTGAATATAGTTCCGCCGTGCTTCCTCTATAAACACGACTGTTTTGTTACGGCGTGCACTCTTGTGTGTTATTACATTTAAAGGACCGCAATGTAAGTTAATAAGAGTTCCCACACAGGTCGCAACATTCTAGTGGAATAATTGCTACTTAGTCCATGGAAAGTGACTCGGCTAAACAACAATAGCCTTGGATCTGTAATACCATTGTGTTTAGTTACAACTATATGTATTTCCTTCTCCTATACAGCGGTTCAGCCCTGATGTCTGCGGATAATACAGGCTGGTGTGACAATTATAGATGTAAATATCTATCTTCTTTCTGATTACTCCACATATCTCTTATTTTCACAGTTTAGTATATCTATCACCAAGACTTACTATTTTAATTATATACGATTAAAACTTTGCTATTGTCGCTTATAGGACTCTGATCTGTTTTGAGATTGGAGTGCTGTGAGATCCTAATGTAAATGGGGGTGAAGACAAGGCCACTCCGCTCGTACGTACGGAGTTACAGGAGCTGACACTTACATTCATTTTTACACAGCGTTCCTCGATAAAAATGGCGACGAGGCGGAAATTAGGATCACGCGCAAGTGTGCTACATTACATTATGGAAGTCTGTACGATCCAAATCTGTACACAGGCAGAGTTCCAAAAAATCAATCTGCAAAAATGAATCTTTGCGGAAGGATTCGGTGATTAATCTTAATTTTGTTTATTGGTTAAAAGGAAGGTTAAGGTAATGGAAAAAAAAAGAAAGGGTGGGATTAGGCTTCAGGAGAAGAAGGGTTAGGGATAGGCTGTGGGAGATAGACGGTTCAGGTTAGGCTGTATGAAGGAAAAGGTGAGTGAGGTTACTGCTAGGCAATGGGAAATAGCTGGTTAAGGTTAGGCTGTATGAAGGGAAAGGTTAAGGAAATGTTAGAGATAGGCTGTGGGAGAAAGAAGGTTAAGGTTAAACAGTAAAAAATGAAGAAAAGGTAAGGGATAGGATGTGGCATATATAGGGTTATGGTTAGACTGTATGAAGGGAAAGGTTAGTGATAGGCTGTGGGAGATAGAGGGTTAAGGTTAGACTGTATAAAGGAAAAGCTAAGGGATAGGTTACATATAGATAATGGGAGATAGATGGTTAAGGTTAGGCTGTATGAAGGGAAAGGTAAAGGATAGGCTGTGGGATATATAGGATTACGGTTAGGCTGAATGAAGGGAAAGGTTAGCGATAGCCTGGGTGATAGAGGGTTGAGGTTAGGCTGTATGAAGGAAAGGCTTAGGGATAGGTTAGAGATAGGCTGCAGGATATAGAAGGTTAAGGTTTAGGTGATAAAAACGTAGGGATAGGACGATTATAGGTATTGGTACTGGAGTGGTTGATGGATGACTGCCATCCCTTCTGCGGTGCCAGAATAGGAAGTGTCGCAATTTGAAATTTGCGACCAGTAAACCACACTCATTATAGTACATAGGAAATCTGCCTTTAATCTACTGTAGTTACTGACATCATAGGGTTAGGGATTCTGGATGCTGCGGCATATACCTGTACAAAGTGGGATGCATGGAAACGTGCTTAACCATGTCTATGACACAGGTGACGTGACCCGCCAGACATTTCACACATCATCCGACGCTGGAAGCATGATGAGATTTCGTGGCCTTTGAGCCTACACCTTCCAGACACATTTAACACCCCCAGATTAGCATAATTCTTTCAGCTGTATTCACTCCCCGGCATAGCGTCATACATACTAATGTATCAGATACAGGGAGACTCAGACGGCTGAGAACATCACACTGATAATGTGTTGTGAAAATAATCAAATGAACACAGGACACATTCCACATTCTATATGGATAACATCTGCAATGGTGATAGAGTGTCACATTAATAGAGGTGGTCTTCATTTAGCTGCAGATAATCCCTAAAATGCACAGGATCCCCAAATGGAGCAGTAGCATCTGATCATCTGAAATAGGGATACAGAAATAGGGATCATCTGGAATTGGTGCAGAAACTGGGATCATCTGGAATTGGTGCAGAAATTGGGATCATCTGGAATTGGTGCAGAAATTGGGATCATATGGAATTGATGAGGTAATAGGGATCATATGGAATTTGTGCAGTAATGAGGAGCATCCAGAGTTGGTGTAGCAACAGGGATCTGGAATTAATGTAGAAATAGGGATCATCTGGAATTCATGCAGTAATAGGGATCATCTGGGATTGTTGCAGTAATAGGGATTATCCAAATCTGGTTCATTAATAGGGACCATCTGGAATTGGTGCAGTAATTGGTATCATCTGGAATTGGTGCAGAAATAAGCATCATCCGGAACTGGTATAGCAACAGGGATCATCTGCAGCTGGTATAGCAGGTCATCAGATCATAAAGATCATCAGAAATTGGTGCAATAATATCTGGGATCATCTAGACATAATGCAGCAATAGGGATTATCTGGATAAGGAGCAGCAATAGGGATCGAGTGTTAATGTTGCGATGCAGCCCATGTACCACACTAGACAGCCGCATAGTACCAGAATAATAATAGTGTCAGCTTTAATCTCAGTTTTTGATCTCCATATAATGAAGAGAGAATCATCTGCATTTCATCCCCAACTCCGGCTGCACCACCGATCCCAGCAGACCCTACTAATCATATCCGGGACATTCCTCCAACGCCAACGCGCCATCGCTCATCCCTGCCAGGGTGACAGCTGGATATAGCATCCTTGTCATGCCAGGCAGCTGCGACTGCATTCCTGGGACTGGATAAAAGAAAACCACCGCTAAGAGAATAATACAGCACGGAGAGGAAATCGTCACAATCTATGCACTAAAAGCAGCAAATAGCAGAATTAAGTAGAAGCTAAATGACATTTTTGGAGGCGACACGTTCAGAAAAGTAATTACCTTACAAGTGTAAAATAGATGTGGGGGCACCGACTATATCAATATGTAGAGCATACATCACAGGTTTAACTAAGTAACTCGCAGGCAAAGGAAATGGCAATACATTATCATAAGTGTAAATAATTAGGATTGTGTGTAGAGGTTGGGTAAACACATCATTAAACAAGTTTATAAACATATATAATGAAGGAATGATTCCATAGTGCTTCAGCTGATGCTTCTTATACATCTTTTATTAACACGAAATTATCATGAACACAAGGAAAAAAACCAATGAAACAAAAAGACTATAAATTATTCCTGCAGACTCTCCCGCAAGGTCCCGGAGACTTCTGCTTTTCTGCCTGTGCTGACAGCAAAGTCTGATCATGGAAATTTACAACGGATAAAGGTCTGGATTACTAAGTTCAATGGGGCGGATCCAGACTGGAAAACGCGTCAGGTTAGGAAACTGGACGCAAAAACAGAGGGGGCATGTGCTCTCTATTTTGCGCAATTTACACTGTCGTCAATGGGGAGATGTGTGAAGCGTGATACGCATGGGGGGGACAGGGGGGGGATACAAATTGTACAGTGCAGCAAAAGCTGTGCAGAAGATTTAAAGTAGGGTCCTATGTGCCTAATCCCCCTTAGAGAGTGGAATCAGCATCTGAACTATTAGCTAAAAATTCCAATCCCTATGGGTGAAAGACAACTCCCCTGGTACAGCATTAGGGATCATCTGGAATTGGTACAGAAATAAGGATTATTTAAAATGGTGCCGCAATAGGGATCCATCTTCTGTCTTCCAAACCATTAAACCAAATCTTCTGATGTTTGGCCATGCTATTATCCAGGTAGAAGTTAACGCAATAGAACAATTTAAACATGCTTGGAATGAGTACAAGGACATCCTAAATCTAAATCAAGGGTTAAAAAATGGTCTAGGGTCAATATATAGGGTCGAAAATAACAACTGGGATGACTAAAGCTGGCCATTCACTAGAACAATTATTGTTCCAATTTTGCAATAATTTAAAATTGGATAAAAAAAGATCTTTTTGTGAGTGGCACTGAGTTTTTTCCTAAAGCCTCCAATAATTGCTCAACAGGGGATTGCAAAAGATAATTTGATCTTTTGTCCGGACAAAAGATTTGCAATAATTGTTGGTGATATTGCAATGTGAGTGGCCATTTCNNANAATTGTTAACAATATTTAANTTGTTTTTTTCTGAACTTTGAATGTGTTTAATCAAATTAAAAATTATTATTGGATAGTGAGTAGAAAAAAAAACTTTTTCTATGAAAGATAAAAAAACAAGATCAATTCTTTGTTTACCCTACTTT
>JABWIB010000287.1:51471-64226 GCA_016617825.1 Platyplectrum ornatum
GGATTGTATGTGTTTTTGTATGTATGTATGTATGTATGTATGTATGTATGTATGTGTGTATGTATGTATGTATGTATGTGTTTGTGTGTATATATGTATGTGTTTGTGTATGATGTATGTATGTATGTATATGTTTGTGTATGTATGTATGTATGTATGTATGTATGTGTTTGTGTGTGTGTGTGTATGTATGTGTTTGTGTATGATGTATGTATGTGTTTGTGTATGTATATATATGTATGTATGTATGTATGTATGTATGTGTATGTATGTATGTATGTGTATGTATGTATGTATGTATGCGTTTGTGGGTGTATGTATGTGTTTGTGTATGATGTATGTATGTATGTATGTATGTATGTATGTATGTATGTATGTGCATGTTTGTGTATGTATGTGTTTGTGTATGATGTATGTATGTATGTGCATGTTTGTGTATGTATGTGTTTGTGTATGTATGTATGTATGTATGTATGTATGTATATGTTTGTGTATGTATGTGCATGTTTGTGTACGTGTGTATATATATATATATGTGTATGTGTTTGTGTATGTATGTATGTGTATGTATATATATGTATGAATGTATGTATGTATGTATGTATGTGGATGTATGTATGTGCATGTTGGTGTACATATGTGTGGAACTCTATTGCTATATTTTGGCTCTTGGGTCATCACTTTGTTATATATGGTGCTATGTCCAGAACTCCACGTACATTACATTAACCAGAAAACTTCCCAGCATTAGCCAGTGCCAGTGTGGATCACCAGTACTGCTTATGCAATGTGACATGAGCAGACAATCAGTAGATGCTGAAATATAAGTTATAACATCAAAACACATTCGTTTGGGGAGCAGGGGGCCAGTAATCACAAGGCTACATAGCCTTTAAATGCAAAGAATTATGGAAAAAACATTCATGAGCAGAATAAATCTGGAATCACCAGACAATAAATAAATCACTAATGGGTAATTCATTCATGCTCTCAAGGTGAGACACTCACACGCGTGCAACCAAAGAGACATTGAAAAGAAGCGGCATATACCTTATTTTTATACACATATCAGAATTATCCTGTGCTAACATGGATAAATACAAGCAATGCTTTTCAGCTGTCTATGTGCCAGACATATGCAGCAATGTGTTACTGTAATACACGCGTGTTTCTAAGCTTGTAACGCGAGAATGGTGGACATAGCATGCGATCCTGGGAGATAAATTCAGCTTATATTGATAAAAATAGAATGGCTCTGGATTATCGCCAGCACATGGGGATGTTTCGGGAATAGGGCGTCTGTTGAACCATGGCTAAAATGGAGCAGATCATCTCATTGTATGTTTACACCCTATAGAGCAGTATCTGCAGGGGTGTTATATGTTTACACCCTATAGAGCAGTATCTGCAGGGGTGTTATATGTTTACACCCTATAGAGCAGTATCTGCAGGGGTGTTGTATGTTTACACCCTATAGAGCAGTATCTGCAGGGGTGTTATATGTTTACACCCTATAGAGCAGTATCTGCAGGGGTGTTATATGTTTACACCCTATAGAGCAGTATCTGCAGGGGTGTTGTATGTTTACACCCTATAGAGCAGTATCTGCAGGGGTGTTATATGTTTACACCCTATAGAGCAGTATCTGCAGGGGTGTTATATGTTTACACCCTCTAGAGCAGTATCTGCAGGGGTGTTATATGTTTACACCCTCTAGAGCAGTATCTGCAGGGGTGTTATATGTTTACACCCTCTAGAGCAGTATCTGCAGGGGTGTTATATGTTTACACCCTATAGAGCAGTATCTGCAGGGGTGTTGTATGTTCCTCCTCCATACGTCTGGATCTTCCCTGTAGCATGCACATTCTTAACATGGCCTACAGCGAAGAATGCTTTTTCTGGAGGATGAAGTCAAATGGGATAGACTGTGGTACGATATTGGGTCTGTCTGGTGTAAAGAGATATTCCAGCTCATCTATATATGATGCTGGGGTCCTTTCACAGTGTTCGATGTATAGAAGATGATAACACGGGCAGCTAACATGCAGTCATTATGCAAATATAAATAAATTACAACTATAACAACAATAAAATTGACCACAATCAAAGATTTAGATCTGCAGGAAGGGAAACGTGACGATATTGTCCAGAGCTAGCAATAAGATTTGTTGCTATAGGCAACATCTCAATTTTTTTCGTTCCTGTAGTTTAGTAAATCGAGCCTGTAGGCTCCAAAAGTCACCCAAGACATATAGTTGAGGTTTAAACACATTTCGAGAAACCATGAATGACCTAAAAATCCCAATCCCATTCCAATACACCTCCGCAATACACGATATCCATAGAGCATCATAGAAGGATAAGGTCCCCTACCATTTAGAACAAGCTGGTCTTCCAAGAATTCCACCGGCTGCTCTATATAGAAGATCTTCTGTTGGAATCCAGGGATGCAGTCGTAATCTCTCGCAATGGCCAAAGCCAAAACCTGTATGAACAAAGAAAATATATTTCTTATATTATCTTTTTTTTTCATTATAGAAAAAAGCCATGTCAAGTGTAATATAAAGTAACCTGTACATTGTTGACGACACAGAATGATATCATATAGAGACATTGAAAAGGTTTCTAAAATACCCCCATGTCGCGGCTCTGCCACATGTAGATTTCGGGAAATGTGTAAAAGGCTGCACTAATGTAACAGCACACAGGTTGTCCTGCCATTGACAATGGTTATCTTCTGCATTGATACGCCACCTAGCTGTTACTGCTGGAACTGCAATTTTCCAGAGTTACTGACAGAGCATGGTACGAAAGAATATTTTCAGGATAAATCGAGCACCATTCGAAACATTATAAAGTGTCTGGAAAACACGGGTACTACTGATATTGGTAATTCAAACTAAGCATCTAACATATGTATTTTGCACCTCAAGAATACAAGCCAATAACTACGGAAGATAAACAGTAGTCATGTTAACTTCCATATAGACGAAATACACTCTACTGCTACATACTAGACAGTTCACATCTTAACAAATAATATATCCAGCACAAGTGTTCTTTAGCTCAAGGGTACCACACAATGATATGAACGGAACAACAATTATATTGTTAAACATAATATACAAATACTAAAGCTATTACATAAAGACAAAGTGAGACCTTATTGTCTACAGGAAATATTATGTTCCCTGTAGCAGTTGCATCCTTTATGCCCCCTAAGTCGGACTTCTGTGGTCATGTATATAAAAGTATACCTTCCAAATAGTAATAGTCATAATGTCACCTTCCTGGGGGCGAAGATGAATAACGAGAAACAGTAATAAAGGCATAAGGGGACCAGAATGGTGTAGAGTGGGTACAAGATGGGAAGACAGGGGGCTATGTAGTATTGTGTATTTTGATCAGGGCTGACAATTTTCAGGAGACTCTCGGTATCCCTGGGGAGTCAGCAAATCTCCCGGGACAGCCCTGATCAATACTATGAATGGGAAGGACTTGATGGTGTCAAACCCTGCCCATCAATAGCAAAGGTGTGGGTTTGTTCAGGGAGCAGGCTTTTGGTGTGATTTGCATAAATAATGCCCTCCACCCCACCGCCGAGGTACCAACTTTTGGTTGGTTGGATTTAGATAGTGAGTGTGGACTTATTAGTCAATTATTGAGTCATGGGCCTAAATTCACTAAGCTGGGATTTTGCTGGGGATTTGAAAAGTGGGGATTTTGCCCATAGCAACCAATCAGATTTCTCCAGTATGTAAAATGAAGCTGTGAGCTTGAATCTGATTGGTTGCCATGGGCTAATTCCCCACTTCTCAAATCCCCAGCAAAATCCCCGCTTAGTGAATTTAGGCCGTAGTCTTGTTTTCTACCAAATTGTGAACTGAACACCCCTCTTAATCTGATTTTTAATGGTGTTTGATAATGTGTCAATATATTTTTCCTACATCAAGAAAAAGAATTGAATTCTCCGCTCATTTTCATGGGAAGAAAACATTTTAGCATCAAACTCTTCATGAAGTGGATGGATTTCTGCAGACAGCTGGATTTTTAATTTTCTAAGTATCCGCCAAAAAAAAAACCCCCTCGCTATCTGCTTCTTCTTTAAATCGGCACTACAGGCTTCAGATAAAGCTGTCACCCACTTTTCTATATATACGTAAAAAATCAAAGGTTCTCAAGCCTAAGATGTTACTGCTCCTTGAGCTTTCTAAGCGAAATTGTGGGGGTTTTCATGCTATTTCAGGGATATAGGTTAATGTTCTGTTCAGCTAAGCTGCTGGTGATTGTCAGGCGTGCCGTATAAATGTACAACCTGAATGATCTATGATCAAACGTTCTCGCCGCTTCAGATGCCAAATTTGCAAAATGAAGACTGAAAACCGTAGCGATACCTAAGCATACAAAAATTATGCTAGGAAGACGGAGACTTAGTATATCAGGGATTTACACTAGGCTGCGGATGCCCTTCATTATTATGCAGCTGGAAATGGCAAGCGGAGGATGGTTGCATTTGGCGAGTTTGATGATTAGCCACAGTGAAGTCACTCTGGGATTGATTGTCACAGGGATGGCTACTTTCCCAGGAGGGCAGGAGAACACCCAAACTTCAGGGCTCTCGGGGACACAACTGAAGAGTTAGCTCTGTGACACATAGGTGTGAGGGGTGCTGTCACATGGGATAGTGTCTGGAGTTCCATCACTATATGCATGGGATTCTCAGCACAATTCTCAGCACA
Organism: Platyplectrum ornatum; assembly: GCA_016617825.1. NCBI lineage: Eukaryota > Metazoa > Chordata > Amphibia > Anura > Limnodynastidae > Platyplectrum > Platyplectrum ornatum. The sequence goes on from JABWIB010000287.1 coordinate 56,211, forward strand.
GACCAACCTGCACCTGAAAGTTTGTTTTACATACAGCTATTCATGGAGCAAGGAAAGGTTTTGGCGCTCTGGTCTAGGTGGAGAAGGGGTTACAGCACATTTGACACTTTATAACGTTTCTAAAATAATACCATTGCCCCAGATTTATCCCGAAAGCATGCTACTCTGTCAGTAACTCTGAAAAGTTTCAGTGCCAGCAGTAACAGCTAGGTGGCGTATCAATGCAGAAGATAACCATTGAAACTTTTCTCCAGCTTTTCCAAGGGTCAAACCAAAACACAAACACTATCCCTGGAGTTGACTCCATATTGGTCAGAAACTTATCCTTCTCTACATACAGTATCTATGAAACGCTTTGAACGTAGTTGTAGCTATGAAACAGCACTAGATGACTCACTTATAAACTTGGACCTAAACAGGAGCTGGTGTCTGTCCTTCCTATACAAGTAATAGACGTATCAAAGAAGCAAACAATAGATACACATTGGAAATGATCTCCAATAATAGAACATCTCTATAGAATTCCCACCTCCACTTCCATAGGGTTCTGTAGAATATGATGCATTCAATAGTTACTAAATATAAAGTGTGTGCTCCTAAATTTTATTCTGTGAATCAATAACAGTCAACTACCACATATACACTTCTCTTCTTCAATTCAAGTAAAGAGGGGTGCTATCCACTAACCCCAACCGAAGGACCTGGGCTGAAGGTAGTGATTCAACGTCTTTGATCACTGCCTTTAGGCTCGATTGTTACTTTGGCAGCAGAACTTGATGACAATGCAAATCACACACTCCACCCTAACACCATGCTGCCAGCTTTTGGTTGTTTTGGGAGGATGAAACCAAAAGGTGGCAACCCTGACAACATCTCCCCTTTTCCCGCAGTTTTGTAAATTTAGGCCAAGCTGTTGGAACAATTTATAGACAAGGAGGCACACTGACCTTACCCTGCCAGAAAAGTACGTACCCTTCTGCCCAGAAGCTCAGCCAAACCAAAATCATTTGATCCTTCGGATACTTGCAGCTCATTTGCATTTCATTAAATGAATGGTGTTTGCAACTTTATTAGTTCTGTCCTTGGCAAGGTGACCAAACAGATAAACTAAATGAAGCCCCCACCTCCCTGACATGTAATCATTTTCTATATTTATTAATGCTTCTATTTGCATCTTATATAGGACATTAAATATAATAGATTTAAGAGAGTTTATATGGCTTGGAAACAAATCTCTCTAGTACCAAACTAAGGGGGAAGTTTAGGGTTAGGTTGTGGGAAAGGAATGGGGCATAGAAGGGGAAGCTATGAGTTTAGGGTTAGGCTGCAGGGAGGGTATTAAGCATAGAAAGGAATGGTTTTGGTTAGGTTTTGTTGAGGGAATGAACATAGAAGGGGAAGGTAAGTGTTAGGCTGCGGGGAGAGGATAGAGCTTAGAGTGGGAAGGTAAGGGTTAGGCTGCGGGGAGAGGATAGAGCTTAGAGTGGGAAGGTTAAGGTTAGGCTGCAGGAAGTTATTTGGCATAGCAGGGGAAGGTTAGGGTTAGGCTGCGGGGAAGGGAAGGTTGTGGTTAGGCTATAGGCAATGGAGGGTTAAGGGAATAGAAGGGAAAGGCTTGAGGAAATACAGGAGTTGTATCGGCACTGCAGGAGTTGTGCAAGTCACTGTAGGGCTGGCTTCTTTCTGCTCTGGTATCTAGTCTTCTATGATGTTGTATTGGATTACATAAGAATTTATACACAATGAGTAACATTTCTCTACCAACATTACACTAAGTGCAGAGACTGAATAATGTTCTATAATGTTCAACAATAAAGGTCACAAAATAATATATATATATATATATATATATATATATATATATATATGTTTGATACAGAATTCCCATCCATTATTTTTTTTATATTCACAAATTGATTTATGCAGCTAATGTAGAAAAACATTGTGTTCAGATGAGGCGTTGACCTTGCAACGTTAGAATTGAGGACATGGCAGTAGATTAATTGTGGTAGTCATACAACGGCTGCGGAACTGGCGAACCAGCGGCGGCTACCTGCTATGGTACCGCGCTGAAACTAATTAAAATGTCAGAAGTGCAATTATCCCCAAGACATGGCTATGAAAAACTATGATAATGTAAAATAATGATATACTAACACAGGGTTAGGAGAATGAACTTGTCAACAGTAATGAGGACTATCAGAGTTCGGCTATTTCAGCATTCCCCAATGATTAACTTAAGCAAGCAGAGGGACATTTGATAAGGCAATGACAACTAAAAAAATAGTTTTGAGAGTTTTTTCTATTTTTCGTGGTATAGTGAAATACGATTGGTCATCTCAGTTAGAATACGCTCTGTATTATACTTACATATTAGGAAAGGGTTAGACAAGAGATGTTCAACCGGCAACACTACAGAGCCTAAATTTACTAAACTTCAGGATTAAAAAAAAGTGGGGATGTTGCCCATAGCAACCAATCAGATTCAAGTACTCGCTAAATCTAAACTACAACTCCCCGCTCGTGCCATAGACACCATCATGATGGGACAACTGGAGCGTCACAGGTTGACCATCCCTGGGTTAGACTACGCGAAGCATTCCAGTGTGACAGTGCCATTCACAGCAGAAGAAGTATAAGAAAGACTGCAAAGGTAAGTAAATTATGTCTAAGCCAAGGGATAGGTTGTGGGTTGGACAGTTGGTGACACACAAGGGGAGCGATTGGAAGCATGTAGACTCAACCATGTCCCTAATGGTTAAATACACCCTTGATACTGGCTTATATTCAAATTTTATTCTATGGAGGGAGGAGGCCCAAGAAGTTGTGGTACACCCAGAATTCCTCTTAGCGGCCCTGTTACCAATTAACCCAGTTATACAAAGTTTTGGGAGAGCACAGTAATATTCAAACGCATAGCTTCAACTATGTCAATACCAACTCCTCAGATGGCTCTCCATTGACACAACATGGGACTTAGAGTGAACGCGTCCCAGTACCAAACTGCTGGACAAGTTTCCTGCCATTCAGCAATCAGTTCACAGAATCACTTATGGTAATAGAAAACAAATGAATGATGGTTCTAATGTAAGGATAATATTATTATATGGTATTCCTCTAATGTGTATCTACACTTTGAATTACTGGAAAAAGTCAAAAATCCCATCTATATATATATGTACCCTTGTCAATAAATAATAGACGTAGACATGTCAAAGAAAGATCAGAGGAACTTTTCTGTGACAGCATATCGGAGGCACAAATTATAAAGCAAATATTGTAACAATGCCCCGCCTTCAGAATATAATCACCTTAATGTAGCATGATAGATTATATTGACTTGTCTTGGCCCCATTTACATTTAGCAGCCCCTGGGGGAAATGTTATCATACATAATCAAGTTTTGATTGAAGAGGTTCTACTGCAATATTCCGGCACGGCATTCAAGAGACTTTATTGTAACATTTATGTGAGTGAATTATTTGTGGTTAATTGATATGCATTGATTTTTAGGGCCTGGATTTACTTAACTGCTGAAAAGAAAATGTAGAGATGCCATCTATAGCAACAGGGCTGCCGTCAATAATATTGGGGGCTGGGATTGCCAAAATTGGTAAGGAACCTAGCCTCCTATGTGAATTTATGACGTCACAGCGTCGGTCTGGGCCCGGGAGTTCACTTATATGCCATAACTGGCTTTTAAGTGAGTTCAGGCATGCAGCGACAACAGAGGAAATACATATAGAAAGCTTCTACATGGAAACTTTCTATGTGTATTCCCTCTGCTGCTGTTTCACATCAGTCAGTCATGGTGCTGGGCCACCGATTTGTCCGTGCACTGGGACAGTAGCAAACCTCCCAACATGTCAGGCTCCAATAGCGGGACAAATAAACCCTGCCCCTGGTCCCACCCAAGTCCCGCCCTGGTTCCACAAAGGCTCCATCCCCTTGTGACAAATATTAAATTATTATTAGTTTTAACAACAAATATACAGTTTGTCCCATGATCGGGACACTTGGAAAGTATGCAGTAGGCCTTGCTGTCCCCCCCCCCCCTGAAACAGCCCAGCGTAGCAACCAGTCAGGTTATAACTCACTTTCCTATTACGTGCACCCGAAACATCATCTGGATTTATGGAAGCGTTTAATTTCTAAGATCGACTCATTCTTTCTTCAGAGTCAACTGATAAACTGTGAACAATCCAACAAGGAAATGTTTCGATGGGAACATAACACATCAGGTTGCCAGATCCATTGGCTCTCCCCCATTTCAGATGAGGAAATCTAGTACTAGGAAACCCAGGACTGTGGTTCCTTCATAAGGACTATCCAGGTGTAATTGCCCCCCCCCCAACGCTGTCATTGACCACGTCTTACGGATAATTCATAACTACATGCCTTTGAAACATACAGAAAAGATTATAAGTTACAAGTACATTGCGTTTTTCTGTCTCAATTCATTATTAAGACAGAGAAAACGTCAAATCTCAATAATCTAAGTTACCCTGACAAAATATATTCCTTTCCCGGTTTCTGATGGGAGAAGACGAGGACGTCGTCATTCTACCTCTCAGCATGCACCTCTAATAACAATGTATTTTAGTTTTGCATAAGCTGGAAATACAATTCAAGCATGGTGTTTCCATTCTTCCTATATACTTGAAACAAGTTTCTCTCAACTTATTTCTAGGCGAAAGAACTAAGGAAAAAGATGACAAAAGACGTACTTCAATATGTTGCTCAAGCGACAAAGGAAGGATCTCAAATGCCTCAAAGCTTTCAGAATAATTTGAAGGTTTCTGTAATTGAAATCAACTTTCCGTTGTACATAGCAATTTAAATTTCGCAGAACACTCTAATTTTGGTAAAATGTTTCACACAGCAACGGCGCTCCACGACAATACCACTTCATCACAGGGAAACTGAAACGAGATTGAGACACTTCACATTTTCTCCTGACTTTACGATTAAAGGTTTTTGGCTCAGTAATGAATATTTCTAATTTATTAAAGATATTTCCCTTTTTAATCGGAGCCATGTCACTCATGTCTTGATTTTCCTGGATGCAGAGCTGTATCTCATTACAATTCTTTATAAATAACTGGTTTATAACTCTGGTGCTATTACATCATAAATATAACGTGCACAAAATGTATATAAAATTTCAATGCTTTGGTTTTCAGTGGTGTGGCCCTATTTGGACAGGTTTCTCCCTGGCAAGAAGATCACTAGGAAGTATCGCCAAATCAAGAGGATCCGATGCAGAGCTCTCAAAGAAAGAACATGGTGTGAGTCCCCTGCACTAACAGGTAATTTTTTCCCTAACCCCATACCTTAACCTAATCCTCACCGTAACACCTTCTATTACTCTAACCCTACCTACAGCCTACAGTAACCTTAATCTTCTCCTTCTATGATCTATCCCCTACCTGCAGCAAAACCCTAACCACCCCTTCTGTTAAAAAACTCCCTTTGTGAAGCCTAAACCCAACCTTACCCTTCTATCATGCGCTCCCTTCCTGATGCCTAAACCTAATCTTGCCCTTCTATGATCCATCCCCTCCCTGAAACTTAACTTTCTCCTTCATTGATCTGTTCCCTACCTGTAGACTAACCCTAACCTTCCCCTCCTATTAAACACTCTCACTGAAGTCTAACCATAACCCTCACCTTCTATTAACTGCTCCCTTCCTGAAGCCTAACTCTAACCCTCATCTTCTATTAACTGCTGCCTTTCCGAAGCCTAACTCTAACCCTCACCTTCTATTAACTGCTCCCTTCCCGAAGCCTAACTCTAACCTTCACCTTTTATGATTAATACCCTTCATGAAGCCTAACCCCAACCTTCACCTTCTAGTAACTACTCCCTTCTTGAAGCCTAACCCTAATCTTCACCTTCTATTAAATACCCCATTCCTGAAGTCTAACCTTAACCTTCCCTTTCTATAATCTGTTTCCTCACTGCAGCCTAACCTTAACCTTCTATGATTTGTTACCTCTGTCAACAGCCTTCTCCTCGCCTTCTTTCCTTTCTATAATTTTCCACTGTGTCTTATAGCAGATTTTCTGAGCTCTTATGTATAAATTATACAGTATAATCCAGCCTTTGTTTGCATCAGAGCAGTAGATAAAATCCACTGATAACAGGAGAGGAAATTTAGTGTTGCTTAAATTAGTCCAGTCAAATAAAATGGTAGGAAGTCTGCTCATTATTAGTTTCTTAACAAAAGATAGTGACTTACACTCCATCTGCATAATAATAATAAAAATAATAATAATAATATCCTCATATCTGTGGCAACACACGGTTCAAATAAAGGTACCAGTGGATAACAGAGTTATATGTGCAGATTTTTTTGCTTAACTCTGAACCTTTTGTTGTGATATCTAATAAATTAAGCAGAAATCCTATCAGAATGAACAATCGTTGTATTGTTTCTATAGGCTGACATTTACGATTTCTGGATTTCCAGCAGAGCAACACTAATATGCCAGAAGATGCAGTGAACTGAGAGTTTTTGAAAGAGTTTTAACTGACTGTGGAATACACTATGAAAAATAACAAGCAATAAAGGTGCTTGTTTAATGAATGCTCAACTCTCCCGGAAGCTGTCATGGAATTTCAGGCATTTTCTGGGTAAAAATGACAAATACCCTAGGACCTGGCCTGATGAGGTGATTTAGTAACTCACTACCTCCTGCCCCTATCGATACTATGAATGGGCGGAACATCAAGACATCAAGCCCTGCCCATCTATAGTAAACGTATGAGCTGATATTCAGTGGGTGGGGCTTTGGACGTGATTTGCATAAATCACACCCTCCATCCTACCCTGCGGAGAAAGAGATTTATAGATTTATACATTTAAAAAATGAGTAAATGAAAGTATAATAAAAAATGTAAATGCCTAAAGTGGCACAAAGTAGAATTTCAAAAGTTATTACATGCAACACCGTAGTGAATGATGGGATTGATCATAAATAAGCTGGAGCAATGGAATGCGATAGTTAACATGCCGGCAGCTTGTCAAGTCATGATCTATGGAAGCCAAGAAAGAAGCCAAGTACAGACCTTGGAGATGCTAATGGCAGAAACCAGAAAGTAAATGCACAAATCTAAAAGTCAATAGGGTCTGCACCTGTAAATACCGACTCCTCTATCACATGCATTTCAGCACTTTCAATTTGTACAGCTGACTGATCATCCAACTCTGTGACTCCTGACTCGCTATCTTATCAGCTCCCAATATTGAGAAAAATGGGAAGCGGGCGCTGGCAATTGGTGCCAGCTTTTTGCCTCTATCTAATAGGCCTCCCTGTTTACTTTTGCTTCACGCAATAACTTCCCAGTAACTTCTCGCCATGTAAAACAAACTGATCGACAATAAGTGACAGCGTGACGTTAATGTGATAAATTAAGGCCTATGCTGTATCCATGGCAACTGCTTATGCCAATCCAAGAACCTACCTGTTGTGGTGAGATAATCCATACACTATATAGGGAGAGGTGCAAGTTCAAATGCAATTACAGAACTAAACGAATAGGTAGACAGACTACTAAGGAATGCCATTTGGAAATAAATTTAAAGCTCATGTGGCTTTAAATAAGATCCAGCAAGCTTTAGATTTGAGTGCTTGATTCCTTACTTCAATATACTGGACTTCTGCACATATATGTTAAAGTTAGTCTTATGGATCATAATGAGGATTGCTGACTCTCCAAAATGTCCTGGGAAAGACAGCAAATCTCCCGACCTAAGGCTGTGAATGAATATAAATCACTGCCTCCAACCCCGATCGCTACTATAAATGGTCGGGGCTTGATGACGTTACACCCGTCATAGCAATTGTATTGGTTTTCTGTTCAGGAGGTGGGGGACATGATTTGCATCCATCACTTTCATATATTTTACAACTCAAACTGAAAACAGGAAAAGTAAATATAGGAGCCCAAAATGCAAAAAAGTTAAGCTGGCCATACACTATAAGATAGATTGTTCCAATAGAAAGATTTTT
>JABWIB010000287.1:69921-86905 GCA_016617825.1 Platyplectrum ornatum
GATAGTGTAATAACGTGATTTATTTGCAAGTCTGGCTGAGTGACTCCAATATTAAGATATATGCAAAACTTTTGAGGACACCGCCAGCAAGTTTTCCTGCTTGATGTGAGTGCCTGTTCCATCGCGAATATATATATATATATATATATTGAGAAGAAAACATAGTAATCATAGTAATCATCCCCCCCCAGGTCAAGGCCACGGTCAGGGTCCCACCGGGCAATAAGAGGGTCTTGATAGTCCGTGGCCCCCTGAGGCCCCTGCTCCTGATTGGCCGTAGCAGTGAGGGATGGGGGGTGGGGAGGGCGATTTAACATTATTGAGGAGATCCCTATCTGTCTTTTGAATATTCTACACATAAAGTGCCCTGTGCGAAGCCGGCAGCCTTGTCCTCACCCCACCAGCCTCACGCTAAGGAAGGGAATTTGAGAAATTGGCAAATCACTGTAAAATGGGTTTTATTAATGTGATGCAAATGCCATCGCCCAGGTGCCGGTGATAGATCCCAATGATTTGGGTTTCTCATTAGCATTCAGTTCTGGCTCACGCCAGTCTCTGCGCCGCCTGGCAGGGGGGAAAGAGCGTACCAGGCTGTATTATCCACACGCCAAATTCTCAGTCCAGCAACATTTATAAACATGGCAGAAGGATCCTGCAAAATGAGGGGGTTATTTTATGCAAATATCCCTTTTTTGCGTTCCCTGGGCGATTCGGATTATAAATGGCAGAATGCTTAAACGTTCCTTCTGGTTAATAGTACGGAAAAAGCTAATTATCACCTACTGTACATAAGGTTCTGCAAATGGTTCTATTTGTCACCACATATATTCAGAACAGTTATTAGTTTTAAGTTAAATGTGTTTTGTCAGGAGGAGGTTAATGTTGCTTTTTGCTTAATGCTTATAATTCATTATGAAATTCTGTCCCTTTTCTGCCTCTTTTCTTGCAGCTAAAATGTTAACTTTACAATGATTTCTATTTAAAAAGCTTGACATTTACTGTACTGGCATTAACAGCCTGTGAGAAGCATATAAAGGTGGATCTAGATAGAATATGACTGGTTGCTCTGGTGGGAGACACAGGGCCGACATCAGGGGGCAAGAGATGGGCGTACTGTCCCGGGCACCGGATAGAGCGGGGGACCATGACACGTACAGTGGCAGCAGAGGGTATACACATAGAAAGCTTCCGTGTGGAAGCTTGTACGAAGGGGTCTCCAGTATGTGCAGGTCTTTCCTGTGTTACTGTCATGGGGATGTAACAGGTGGGGTCAGTCTTGTACTGGGGGTCTGCAATGTCTGTAGGTCTCCCTTGTGTTACTGTGGTGGTATGATGCAAAGATTGGATCATCGTCTCCATGACTGAATAAAATCATATACATTGGCACACACATTGCATGCTTCATTATTAAATGATATCACAGACCCCTGATATACCCCTTATTGTCCCCCCACCCCCTGTATACTGTAAGAATGTTTGGGAAATCTTCTTTCGCCCTCGGTTAGTACTTGCATATTGACTTACTGGACCAGGTGCTTTAATAGGCTATTTTACAGATCATCATTGCAGGATTACCATCTATCATACAGACAGCATGTGATATAACGGGGCACAGTTTGTTTTCGCGAGAGTTGAAGGTGGAATTCCTACCTCGCTGGAGCCAGTAGGGCCATCTTTCTTCATAATGGAATTGTCTGGGGGGACTAAATAATTGCCATATAAAAGTGATTTGTATTTTGCTATCTCTGCAGACCTGAAATAGCATCTGATGAGGAGAAACATTGCCCAAGTACAATGGACACTTGGCTCCCAAGGATCCTGGCATTTCGTCAATGCAATTACCTCAGAGTGATAATCTATAGACGCTCCTCGGTTGGATGTTCTGCTATTTCCTTTAATCAGCATTCCTGCTAATTACAGCAATTGTGCTTAGTGTAGATGCATGTTGTATGTCTGTGCTGGAAACTAGAAAGGCGTTCAACATGCATTATAATAGATTACACTGAAACCATGCCAAATGTGCCCTTATACAGCATGTAGCTGGTGCCCCCTATAAACAGCCCCATCAAGGCTGCTTGGGCAATGGTTTCGTTGGCATTCTACAATAGGGCCTATATCCCAGGACTAATATCTAGGGCTAGGTCAGCCCCTCAGGGGCGTGGTCTTTCTGTCATATGACTGGTAACCCCTCCTATCATGGCACTTCACAGACACAGCATTCCAAATAAGGACATTCATATTTTTATGTGTCAATGCAATTCAATGGTTTTACTCACTCTTGACTAGGACATATGAATCTGAATCACAGTCGCTGCTTGTCGCTGATTTACAAAGGAAAAACTCTTTGATCCAATGCTATATATTTATTAGTATTTACCCCATGGGTTCATATGCGTGCATACAGATGAGCCCAAATGGAATTTCGGCAACTCTGGATTGGGTGTTAGTCCTTAGTGCACACTTATACGGTATGCCTCACCATGCATCGGGAGACCACGGTGGTCAACTTTTGCAAATGAATATCAGGAAGATTGAGATACCACTATCAAGTCTCTGAACGCAAAGGGGTGTGTCTATGAATAGCTCCACCCATGGGTGCATCTAAGGCTTCCAAAAAAACTATTTTTCAATAAAATTGGTAGCATCGAACATTATTGATTATTAAATTGCCATTGATTAAATACAATTTATATATTTATTATTATATTATATTATTATTTATTTTATTAGAAATAAAACACAATTTCTGATTCTGTCATTTTGATCTGAATCAGTTTCAGGGAGTTCGCCCAATGCTTCAGGGAGTCAGGGAGATCACCCACTCTTCAGGGAGATCCTTAATATTCAGGGAGAGTTGGTAACTATGCGTAAGAGCAATAGTCACCATTCAGTGGCAAGGCCTAGATTACATATCTAAGACTTTTGCATTTGTGTGTCCACAGTAAGGCATCTGGTGTAGGTCCAGGAAATGGATAACACTCCATTCGAAGTAACAGACAGTGAGTCCACTCTGCAATCGCTTCAGATGATGGTACATCCTGGGCAGTTATATAGTTCAGAGTTACCCCCCCCTCTAGAGTTCTGCTGAGTCCCTTGTATAGGTATGAAAGCCTGAGTTACTTATGACTTATCATTTTGCAGATTGCAACTGACCACTCAATACGGTGTTAATAAAACACTTCAGACAATTCCCATGAATGCAGAGCTCCTTGTAACACTGGCCTCTACCAGTGGCACTGAAAGGCTGATTCCACTTTCAAAGCAGAACATGAAATGTGCTGTACGGCAGTGTGTAGCGGTGAACTCCCTCTATTGTTGAATACACTTGTTAGGATAAGGTCATTGCTTTTATGCGCTGTGTACCTGGCAGCACTGTATGTATCCTCTCATCTCATCTCAGCCAAGTTCTGCCACCTTCATTGACAACCNCTTCCCTCTGAAATGGAAAATAAAACACTGCACACTGTCATCTCTGCACCCCGCGTAGAAGTCATGTTGCAGCTTTCCTACTTTAGGTTGTTAATGATATTTGGAGTTGCAGGTTATCATTTTGCCAAATTAATATACAAAAGCCGAGGTGTGAACTAAATGTGATTATTTTAATATGTGGTCAAAGCAATGTATGAACTACTGAATACTGTCATTGATCACTATGATCCTCGCCAAATGATCGACTTGACCGCGGTATGCATGGCTAACTCCTACACAAGTAGAAATGTGTCAAAGACTGAGCGCACAGGTTGTCCTGCCAGTGACAATGGTTAGCTTCTGCATTGATACGCCACCTAGCTGTTACTGTTGGAACTGCAACTTTACAGAATTACTGAGATCATAAACGCATGAAAGTATATTACCATGCTTCCATGATAAATCCAGATGAATTGCAGGGGAGGTAAATTTCATCTGTTGGAATCTGTGTTAGAGTTGAGAGATGATGTTTCCAGCCCAAGTGTAATAACAGTGTAACAGTAACGCTGGTCAGTATCTGTGTGCAACATGCAACAATAAAGTATTCTCCCTNCATGTACACACTGACATTCATTTTTCTTTGCCTGAAATGTAATGTAGTTTTACCCATGGCCCATAGTTACCATGCTAAATCAATTTAAACTAGTTGGAAATTAAAAGCATTATTAAAGGCCCCCAGACCCCTCTTACAAGAGGCACAACCTGTTACCACCAAACAGATGTGACATAATGTGACTGCAGTCTCTGGGCATCATTATGTGCAATAACTTGTGTTCTTTTTGCATTAGGTTTACAATCAGTTCAGTGTGGCCGGAGAACGAGGTTGAGTCACAACACAAAAGTTTAACAATCGCTTCCATTAGGAGTCNATTAAAGGGAGAGGCTTTTAATGTATTATGTATCCACTAGAGTCTAATAAAAGACTTCATCTAGCCATATGAGGCTCCGCGTCACTGTACTTCTGATGGTGGATTAAAGCACCTTTGCTTCTTTCTATGACAACAGGGAATAGAATATGTCAATCACGCACAGCGATGTGTTCTTCACAGCAGAACCACAGCAATATTTACTCTGTTATAGAACTTTGTACATTTCTCTGCCCTTGATAAACATTAATGGGCTATTTGAACAGGTACAACAATTGGTTAAGTTGATTTTTGTCCACTATTTTCTATCCTTTCCAAAAGTTTTAATGTGTCCCTCACTATTATGAACTTCTTAGGGAAGGGAAGCGTACAGGATGTTCCCACTCATACAGGGGAGACCCAAGGTTCTTGATAAGGGAGGAAAGTTACACCTGGGTAAAAACATTTTGAATGTCAGGGGAGGTAAATGTCTCCTGTCACTGCCTATACCTAACCTCCTCCTCCCCACTTCTTAACCCTAGCCTTCTCCTCTCCGCTGCCTGACCCTAACCTTCTCCTACACACTGCCTGACCCTAGCCTTCTCCTCCCCGCTGCCTATCCCTAGCCTTCTCCTCCACACTGCCTGACCCTAGCCTTCTCCTCTCCGCTGCCTGACCCTAACCTTCTCCTACACACTGCCTGACCCTACCCTTCTCCTCCACACTGCCTGACCCTAACCTTCTCCTACACACTGCCTGACCCTAGCCTTCTCCTCCACACTGCCTGACCCTAACCTTCTCCTCCACACTGCCTGACCCTAGCCTTCTCCTCTCCGCTACCTGACCCTAACCTTCTCATCCACACTGCCTGACCCTAACCTTCTCCTCCACACTGCCTGACCCTAGCCTTCTCCTCCCCGCTGCCTATCCCTAGCCTTCTCCTCCCTTTGTGCCTCATTCCCCAATATTCCCATAAACACTATCATGAAACATGTTTCTTTATCTGCACACTGTGAGAATAAACTAATCATGCATTTTATTTTCTGTTTGACCAATCGCTCGAGAGGAAAGACACTTGGCGGCGGCGGCGGGGATGAAATGGAGCTGCCCTTGAAGTCGAGCTGGTTAATAACATGATGCATTTGCAAAGTGCATGATGATAGGGTTGATGATTTGCACAACATTTTGAGTGAAAAGTGTCCTACTTGAAGATTGAGCCTTACAACACGGGGCAGCGCCAGACCTTTCATTAGAGAGCTGTTCAGAATCATCTCAACGAGGCGACGTGGCCTTTAATGCTCCACAATATCCTGGCCGCCACCGGCCGGCGGTGAGGTGTATGCATGAGCGATGACCTTGACAATAGGTAGATTAATGATGAGTGTGTTTTCTCCGCAGCCCTCTCCTACCAGCCCTTTATCGCGTTTCATTTGTTTGTGACTGAACAGATATTGCTAACTCGAGTATTCACTTGGAAATAACAACTGTACACATGTAATCCTGCCAGACAGTGGACTCTGGCTCGGTGTAAGTGGTATGGATTGAAAATGTTTTTATTTCCTAAGATGATATCGACCACTTATACACATGACAAAGAACATAATAGCAGAGTTCTGGCAGCTTAGAGTAGATGGAACTTGTATTCCTGGTTCTCAGCGTTTGGAAACATTTCTGGCCTGACTGAGACGTTCAACCTATGCGGGGCATATTTATACGTAATATATGTAGTATATGGAGGGTATATTTCCCAAGGTGTCTCACATATGTGTTTTGGAAATTTGTTTGTGTTGGAAAACAATTACCAGACAGATGTCCGGCTTTATCAAAAGCTGGTAAGGGTCCCTGGGGTATGTATTGGAGAGAGGGGGGTGGTCTAAATCTATGAGCCAGGGTTATTGGTGCTGACACTCATCAGCTATATACAAAAGACTGCTAGGCTCAGGATTCAATGTCACTATCAGGGGAAACGACTAGAGAGTCCATGGGGGTATATTTACTAAGGGGTGAGATTGCAGTGAGATTGGAAAGTGGGGATGTTGCCCATAGCAACCAATCAGATTCAAGATCTCTGGAGAATGTGAACTCGAACCTGATTGGTTGCTATGGGCAACATCCCCTCTTTCCAATCTCAATGCAATCTCACCACTAAGTAAAGTTCGGCCTATGTGAGAGAACACCTGAATTTATATTCCCCTGAAATGGCACTGGAATACCCTACCTGGTCATGGTACATTCCTACCGTATATGCCAAGAACAGAGGCTGCCGTAGTTATGGAGAGAGGAGGCACCACACAGCTGCTGGTGAATGAAGAGGCCCGTAAACACTGACATGAAATATTCAGTCAAATTTCCGGGTACTGTATTGTTTCTTTTAAGTTTCTCCGACGGCTACAAAGTGCTGCACTGAGTTGTACCAGGAGTGTACCTTCCCCTTATCCCCTTATGTAGTTTTAGGACTTAATCCGCTTAATTCAAATACCAATGTTTCAACAAAGAATAAATGCGATTTCCATTATACAGTGGAATAATCCTAAATTGGATCACTGGGCCAGAAGTGTAACCTTACTGCGTCTGTCATGACACAAACACCAATCATCCCGGTCCTGCTCCAACAGAATAAGCATAGCTGATAGCAGGCATGGAANTCTGGGACTTGTAGTCTCACACCAGGATTAGAGTAAGATTTGTGCATGAAGGGATTGCTGTGATATATATGCCTGCCAGGCAGCCCTATGTCAATTAAACTTCTCCCGTAGTGTGGAATTCATATCCTCCACGCTGTTCCCAGGCTTATTAATGTGCTTTTTCCTCCTGTATAGCAAATGTTCCTATGGTTGTGAATCAAACTATTCATTTAGACGGCTTTCAAGATGAAAACAGAGAAAAGCCAGCAAGGTGTTAAAGATTAATATGTTTTCATAGGGGAAGCAAAATGCACACACATCCAATGTAAATATTCATGAAGAAAACTACATAATGCATGACCATTAAACGTGTTTGCTACATTCAGGGTACAAGGTTGAGGTTGCTCTGCTATCAGCTTGTGAGGCAATCAGGTGTAGGTCAGGAAGCGGCGATAAACGCAGACTTACAACAATGTTACTATGTAAAAACACCTCATTTTTCTGCATAGATTGTCAGCGCTGGCTTTATGAGCTTTCATATAAAAAAATAACAGAGAGTTAAACAACAAGACAAAATCCAGTCACAGAGACTTCACCTGAATAAACCATATAAAGAATTACATATGCCTTCAGGTCTGCACCGCTGCTACCAGTGGGCAAAAGGAACCATTGCTACTTCCCATTATATGCCAGGTTATATCATAAACGCCTTCAGATGGTGGAACGGGTATTTCAAATAAGAGAGGTAAGTTTATGGTTCAGTTTTATTTCTTATGCCTAGTTTTATACTATGAAAAGCAGATGGAGGAACAGGATGGGAGTGAATAAAAGAAGACAGAGATGAGGAAAAGCAGATGGAAGAAATGGATGGGGAAGAATAAAAGAATACAGAGATGAGGAGCAGAGAAGGGAAAGGACGGAAGGAAATAAAAGAAGACAGAGATGAGGAAAAGCAGACAGAGGGACAAGACAGAAGAACAGGATGGGAGAGAATAAAAGAAGGAGAGAATAAAAGACGATTTAGAGGAAGAGCAGAGCAGGGATAGAACAGGAGAGAATAAAAGAAGACAGAGATGAGGAAAAGCAGACAGAGGAACTGGATGGGAAAGAATAAAAGAAGACAGAGAAGAGCAGCGGAGAAGGGACAGGAAGGGAGGTAATAAAAGAAGACAGAAGGACAAGACAGTAGAGAAGTCTTGTATATATATGTCGTTGTTATAATGGGGCACCATGATGAAAATAAAGCTGTCAGCTTGGTATCCCTGGCAACATAATAAGTTTTGTTTTTTATAACATATTGACAAATGATATATGCTGATCTAACACAGTTTGGTCAGGGAATCAACAAGGCCTCAATATCTGTTGTCACTACTGGTGAGGGAAAGTGGGGACAGACATCAATAGTAATGAACAAGACTGCTGGATGTTACAATCTCCTTGTGGTCCAGCTCTTCTATAAAGTATCCCTGAGGCTTTGTCCTTGGATGTTAAGAACAGACTCGCAGAGCAGTCTTGGTAACCATCGCCTTTACACTGCAGGACATAAGAGAGCTGCTAATTCTTTGTGTAGCTTATTGTCACACACAACAGGCCAAGTCAGCAGGATTTCCGCTTATTGTGCGGCTATCTTAACGCGGGCTTATCTGTATAATCTAACCTCTATAGGCTGCGTTTATCGGGTGATCCGGTCTTTGGCGAGAGCTGCCATGATGTTCCCTGCAGTATGCAGACTCTGCATCGATCGCAGCCGGTATTTACTCATCGGTGATTAACTGGTATGTCAAATATTTTGCTGATGTAAAATACTGTACCAACAATGGCAGAAGAGGATGACCTGGAGAATAATGCTGTTAATATACAAGACATGTTTCCAAACGTGTTTATTGAGCTTCCTGTTACTACTAAAAGTTTTGATATGTTTTATGATTCATTGTTCATTGCGAGAATATGGGAGACCATATCCCCCCATCCGCATTAAAGAGGGTAGTGACAGCACCGGGCCCTGGGGGGAGAGGGGGGGGCAAAGCACACCCTCGCTGCCTCCATCTACATGCCTGAACATATCATAACCCAGCATGTAAATAATTAGCTGTCCATACAGGGTGTCTGCCGCTCCACTATAGAATGGCGGCACTCCCTCCTCTCTTATGTGAACTGGACCAGGAGAGTGGGAGAAGGGGATAAGGTTGGGGGGGGCAGTACTAGGTCTCGTAGTAGGTCTGGTCTAGGGTGCTTGGAGACCTGGTGCATGGAGAAAGCATTTAAATTGTCGCCATAGATCGGACACACAGGACATCCTTCAACATAGAGCAAAGATTCGCGCTCATATTCTCCAGTATGTAAAATGAAACTGGGATCTTGAGTCAGGTTGGTTGCTATGGGCAACATCCCCACTTTTAGTAGATTTAGACCCATGTAGTGTACGAGTACGACGCAGACAAGCTCAATGCAATCGCGTGACTACTGCATAAAGACGCTGAGCTACGCCGTGTGCTTCCAGCTCACCTTAGGATTGGCCCCTATGGGAGGACATTTTAGAAATACATAATATCCACTTTCAATGGTTGCTCCCAACAGACAATGAAATGAAAGATTACTCGCGTTCACTTGTCTTTAGCATTTATTTTCATTATAATTAAGTTCCTATACTATATTTTCCTTTAAGGAATAAAAACCTGACAATATTTCCTCTCGAGGCTACAACAATTAAAATTTATGTACGAGCGCTTTATTTTACGCAGCAGACAGGTGTTTGTGCATTAACTAGTAATAAACTTCTGTAAGTGTTTAAAGGCCCATTAAGTCTATAAAAAAAACTAAACTAAAAAATAGCGTGATTGTAAAATGCAAAAATATTCTCACACAGTTATGGTTGGTGCGTTATTGTAGCTGAACAATAATGGAGAGGCAGTTATAGCTCTTATGTGGCCAATCTAGTAGTCCTTTGGGGCAGGTCTACATTGAAAGACAAATGGCAGCAGTGAAAGGGGTGGTAAGAGGGACCAAAGCCCTTGTAGATTGTTTTAGGATCATGACTGCGGGTTTTACTGGACTAACAGGGGGTTGACGTTGAGTTTCATACCCTTATCTCTATGACTGCCGGCAGTTGGCTGGATCATAGGATATTCAATATACAAGGACACCTGCATGCCACTTCTATGTATGGATGCTTATCTACTTAATATTAAAGTTTGGGTTAGTTTTAAGGTTAGGCTGTGGTTAGTGTTGGGCTATGGTTAGAGTTAGGCTGTGGTTAGAGTTAGGATGGGTTTAGGGTTAGGCTCACATTGACAGTTAGGCATTCCTCCCTTCTTAATTTTTTTTTCATTATGCCCAAAACAAGCCAAGAAAGGGGTGAAGCTGGGTGGGACATGGGAGGAGCTGGGGTAGGCAATATTAGTCCAATTGTTGAGGATAACAATGTTGGGACATATGTGTTAGGCTGTAACAAAAGGACACTTGATCTACAGTCCCACATGTGACATGTGAGTACTATACCACAATACTTGAGTGTTGAGTTTAAGGTTCGGCTTAGGTTTGAGGTCAGACTGTGGTTAGGGTCAGGGGTAGAGTTACATTTAAAGTTAGCCAGTCAGACATTTCACTGTCCACAACACTATGTTCTGTTGCTTGCACCGTATTTATAAACAGCTTTCAGCATTCATTCATGTCAACCCTTGTCAGCTTGCTTACAGTGCAGGGGGAGTGACTGTCACAGGCTCCCCTCTCCTCCAAACTTAATGAAAAACTTCAGGAAGAAACTGTGTCTCTAATGTGTTTCATTGACGATCCAAAAACTGCAGAAGATGAGTCTACTGTCGACGCGAACCCCTTGAATTTTCTACAAGCTGTGCAATTTCCCAAACTATAAATTAAAAAAAATGTCATTCATTGTTCGACACAGCAAAAAAATAGTAATTTTTTCCTCGCTCGCTGTTCATTACCATTTGTTGGGGAATTATATCAATCATATTTTTCTTCTATTGGTTTTCAAGAGACAATCTAACAGTTCGTATTAAGCCTTTCTAAAAATCTCTTTCCCATTGTGTGATGGATAGGCTCCTTTTAAACATGCCACGCGATACAATGTCTTTTAAATGAGCGTTTCTCCTTAACGGGTGCGTTATTCAGAATTTCTGAAGAGAAAATTAACATTATATTCTATTTTATCTCTTTATAGCACAGCAGTCATTACATCAAGATAATGCAGCCAGAAAGAAAAAAAATTATTTCACAAAAGCACTTGAGAAAAAGTTTGAATAGTTCCTGAGTTGGATAATTAAAAGGAAATTGTTATTGAATAAGACATAATACTGTGGCATTGAGGTTATGACGCTGGAGTGTTTATGACTTGTTATTCTCATTTAATTAATCAAAAGAGCAAATCACAAATCAATGCTCCTATAGAGGTTTCCAACTTCATTCTGTGCATTTCCATCTCTTGGGATCTTCGCACATTTTTAATCACTGACAATTAATGTGTCCGACCTCTGCATGTTCCTCAATTCGGCAAAGGGCCTTATGTGTTATAGGTAAAAATAAATAAATACATAACCAAAAAAATAAAAAACAAATAGAAAATAAAATAGTTTATATTTGATTGGATGACCAGGAAACCCAGGGACTAGCACTGATGGGTGCACATGCAGATCCTGCAGTGGTTTAATCAACAGGGGTCGACCAATAACTTAAATGGGCTAATAAGAAAATTGGCAAAAAGACCACAAGAGGAACAAAACAAATTAAAAAAAAAAAAAATATATATATATATATACTAATTTATGTACATTAAAAATGGTGCATTCATTGCAACATGTCTTCAGTAAATGTAGCATCCTAATAACCACCACCTGACATAGAGAGTAATCACCACACAGTACAGACGGCATCCTAGTAACCACCACACAATACAGAGAGCATCCTATTAATCGCCAACCAGTACAGACAGCATCCTAGTAATCGCTACACAATACAGAGAGCATCCTGGTAATCCCCACACAGCATCCTATTGAACAACCCCCCTTGTGGCAAACAATTATAATCAAGGAGTATTCCAGTGAAATTGGGACAGCTGGGTGGTATGCAATGGTCTCCTGGTTAGAGGAAACATGCAATGGTATATTATACCCAAACATGTATGTCCATGGTGGTAGCCAGACACATAACTCTAGGCCAGATCCGACTTTGTGTATACAATGTGTATACGCACAGATGTTAGTAAGTGATTGTATTCCCACTCACAGGCAGCATTTATATTTGCCATAGTTCTACCTTGACTCTCTGGGCTTATTGGCGGTTGTATGGCCACCAATCCACATGGAAGCATTTACCATCTCGCCTCAATCCGCGTATACTTTTAAAATTAAAGCTTAGCTTACTTGAGGTGAGCAAATGGGTTGAGGTGGTGAAAAGATGACTGTCCCTTTGGATGGATCACCTAGTGCAGGGGCAAGCAAAGTGACCCTTGGTCTAGTGTACATATTCCCTAAATCTAGGGTACGTCCCATTGGCTGGCAGACAAAACACCTGACACCCGCAAGCAGCTTGTAGAGGTCAGGTGTCGGATACACATGTGGATCATGGCCCCAGTGAGGAAGCCACATCATGCCCCAGCATGTCCCTAGGGTGGAAATGTAGGAGTATAGCAGGGTCCTTAATATATAAAACATAAACCCTCAATGCCACAGAAAAATGCTAAGTGGCAGAAAATAAATGAAATATTGTTAGCATATGAATAATGATGCACAGGTCAGCAACTGAGAAGTTTAAATGAATACTGAAGAACATAAAGCTTTTTAAACTATAAATCAAGAACATTGTACTTATGTGAGGCAGAATGTTCTCAGTAACTCTCAATTACTGAAGGCGATGGGTAATTGGCTGCCCTTTACTTTCTGCAATAGATGCAATCCAATGAACAAACAGATTTCTGCATTTAGGTAAGAAGAAGATACCACGCCATTGTACATTATATGAAAAGAATATAGAATGCTCCATTTACTAAACTGCAGTGGAGATCACTCATCAATACAGAGAGCATTGTAGCGATCACAATCTACTATAGAGAGCTTGCTCATCAATATAGAGAGCCTCATAGTGATCACAGTGTACTATAGAGAGCATGCTCATCAATGCAGAGAACATCCTAGTGATCACAGTGTACTATAGAGAGCATGCTCATCAATACAGATTGCATCCTAGTTATCGTAATCTAATATATTAGAGAGCATGCCAGTGACACCTCATCAATATAGAGAGCATCCTACCTAGTGATCACAGTGTACTATAGAGAGCATGCCAGTGACACCACATCAATACAGATTGCATCCTAGTTTTCATAAACTAATATATTAGAGAGCATGCCAGTGACACCACATCAATACAGAGAGCATCCTAGTGATCACAATCTATAATAGAGAGCATGCCAGTGACACCTCATCAATACAGAGAGCATCCTAGTGATCACAATCTATAATAGAGAGCATGCCAGTGACACCTCATCAATACAGAGAGCATCCTAGTGATCACAATCTATAATAGAGAGCATGCCAGTGACACCTCATCAATACAGAGAGCATCCTAGTGATCACAATCTATAATAGAGAGCATGCCAGTGACACCTCATCAGTACAGAGAGCATCCTAGTGATCACAATCTATAATAGAGAGCATGCCAGTGACACCTCATCAATAGAGAGAACATCCTAGTGATCAGAGTGTACTATAGAGAGCATGCAAGTGACACCTAATCAATACATAGAGCATCCTAGTGATCACAATCTATAATAGAGAGCTTGCTCATCAATACAGAGAGCATCATAGTGATGACAGTGTACTATAGAGAGCATGCCAGAGACACCTCATCAATACATAGAGCATTACCAACCAAACCCTACGCCTACCTGAGCAAACCTCGCCCCTTCTGCATGCATTTGACCCTATTTCCTTTGCTTTGCCCCCCCCCCACCTTTGCGTCTCTTAACAGATTATCTGGGAACATGAAGTTCCTCTACCCCGTAATGCTGCTGTGCATGCAAACGAACCTTCTAAGGCGCTTAGAGTTTCAGAAAACCCCCAAGAACAAATTAACCAAACTCCTAATGTTAAGCCGCGATTTCACTATATACAATGTTAAATCACAACATTAGCCTGGAAGCTGCAGAGGAAAAATCCAATTTGTTTCACTTTTGCCACAGTATAAAAATAGCTTCCGACTTAAAAAGACCCGAAAAGATAACCCGCGTATTTATTTATTATTTTTAATCCTGCGAGGAGAAATTTTATTTTCATTAAAATAAGGAAGTGTCTGGCAGCGGAAAGTTTGATTAGGATGTAATTTACTTTGATATGCAAATGACGCCGCAATTAGAAGTGCATTTCTGAAGAGGTGGTTCTACGCTGCCAGACAGACTTTAATAAATTCAGCATTGGGAGTTCAAGTGGTTGCCTCTACAGCGAGCTATCTCCGGGGAGAGGACGCAACCGCTGCTAATGTGTTAGTTAGTGGCAAAAACACCGGTTTAACATGCACCTTGTGCCACTGTTTGTTTTACTTGAGAGATACAATTATTGTTTGGTTCTAGAACTGTGGAGTGGTCAATATTAATTTCGACATCATTGGAAGTGGGTGCAGTACAAAACCATTCCCTCTTTTCGGTATACCGTTATGTATGGGACACTACACCAATCAAAAGACATTAAAGCCTATGGCCTAAATCTGCTAAGCAGGGAGATTGCCCATAGCAACCAATCAGATTCAAGCTCACATTCTCCAGTAGGTGAAATGAAACTGAGAGCTTGAATCTGATTGGTCGCTATGGGCAACATCCCAATCGCACTGCAATCTCCCTGCGTAGTAAATTTAGGCCCACGGGTACAGTACTAAACTGTGGGAATGGAAAAGTGGAGATATTGCCCATAGCAACCAATCAGATCAAACATTTCCATTTGTGAGGCGGGTCTGGGTAGAAATGTGGCATGGCTTCATGTGTCCCACTTTCGGGATTCTAAATGTTGGGAGATATGCGCTCTATGAGTAAGCAGGTATGGGATAAACACAGAACGGCAGCGGTCTGCAGGCGGAGGACACTGCAGCACTGAGCTCTGTCCATAGACAGCCTGCCAGCAGCTGACAGCTTAGCTCTAGCAAAAATCTCAGGGCAGGTAATTTAATAGTGTTCAACATTTAGCGGATGTTTAAAAATGGAATTCAGTTGCCGATGCTGAGTTGGCGCTGGTAATTGTGCCAATACAAAGGGATGGATCTAGACTACTGCAAGTCAGTTATATTATGCAATTTACTAGTTTGCATTATTAATTCACTTGCCTTAAGTCTAGAACCGGGAAATGTGCTGACTATCCCAGAATTCATGGAAATATCGACAAAATTTGGGCGTCTCCAGGAAATGGCAGAAGACTTTGCAACCCCGGCCAAGAGCCGCTACTCGAGCTGGCGTAGGCTCGCCTCTGAATCGGCCTCTGGCTCAAGAACTATAATAATAATAATATCTTTTTTTCTGAACACTTTTCACTTAAACAGAATATAAGTGATGTATCTGTGCTCATCATATGTCACTCTCCGGATAGAAGACGGGATGTACAACACAACGCCATTCTTGATATTTCAGTTCATTAAAAGATAGGACGACCTCTCATGTTTCGGGTCAGTCACAAAGGTTTTACCCGACTGCAGAGCCTCACAGTCATTTCCTGTACAGATGGTGGCTGAGAAAGCGATATGTGATCATGACAATTGATAGAGGGTTTTAAACACATAAGCTGAATTTTTTTATTGGCGTGGGCATAGGAAGGATCTGAAAGGGTCCAAATAAAACCTTTTTATTCGCGTCTGTCTATCTCAGGATGTGACACTGTATAACGTTCCTAAAATATTGCCATGTCGCGGTATGTATGACTGGCTCCGCCATATGTAGATTTCAGGAAATGTGTTAAAATGCTGCACTAATAACAGCACACAGGTTGTCCTGCCATTGACAATGGTGCATTGATATGCCACCTAGCTGTTACTGTTGGGACTGCAACTGTTCAGAGTTACTGACAGCATGGCGCAGGTGTTATTGAATTTAAGCTTCAATAGGACAGGGATTGATATTAACGATGGTTAATAAATAAGAAGCTCTGCATAATACGATACACAATATATTTACTGGAATGGACCCAGAATGATAGTGGATTCCTTATAAATCTAGACGTCCATATGAGCAACTGGAAGAAGACTAACGTTGCTTGTAGGTTGTTTCACTGGACAGTGCCTTAATACTTCTGATTCATCCTCATTTTCAAAGGCAGGTTCACAATAATCATAGCGCACGCAACATAAAAAACAGGTGACCCCCCCCAATACGACCCATGTGTATGATCCACTCCAGTGTGGTCTCTAACTAGATAGAATAGCTGGCCAGAATCACCGGAAGACCATTTTGCGGTCATTGCCGGCTGCTACTGGTAAGAGGTCACTTTCTATCCCCTTTAAATGAACCGTTTACACAATGAGAAGGGTGCAGAGATTTCAATTCTCCTGCCTAGCTTACAATCAATCAGAATCAATTCCCCATGCAGTGGCTTGTCTAACTCAATTTCCATTCATTTTATTAGGTTATTCATGTAATAGTCTTGTTTAGAATAGACTGATGGGAAATATTAAGTTATAGGGCAGTAAGGATCCAGTGGGAACATTCAACAGGGAACTGTAATACAGTGTGAAAGAATGGTTGAATCTATGCTTGTGTATGTATTAGATATCATTGGCTAAGATGGATAATGGTGAAATTACTGGCTACTGTATTAAATAAATATTAATTAACTTTAATGACTAAAATAAATGTTAACTAACTTTAATGACTAACCTAACATTCTCCTTCTATGAACTATCCCCTCACAATAGCCTTACTTCCCCTTCTATTAACTATCCCCTCACCATAGCCTAACCCTAACCTTCACCTTCAATGAACTATCCCCTCCCCATAGCCTAACCCTAACCTTCCCCTTCTATGAACTATCCCCTCCCCATAGCCTAACCCTAACCTTC
>JABWIB010000287.1:88678-115513 GCA_016617825.1 Platyplectrum ornatum
AAATGAATAGTATCTTCAAGATGGAAAATTCAGTGAGATGTGCACATTGGACCTGATTCAGAATGAAGGCACTATTGACTCACAACTTACTCACGAGTGGGTAAAACCATGATAAATTATAGGGGAGGTAAATTTAATTAGTTACAATCAGTATTACAGGTGAGAGGTGATGTTTCCAGCACAAGTGTAATAACAGTGTAACAGTAACGCTGGTCAGTATCTGTGTGCAACATGCAACAATAAAGTATTCTCAATGCTGTGTGAGTTGGGCCCCTGATGACCTGCAAGTTTATAGTTAAAAACCCAACGCATTTTACTGTGCGTTGAACAAAGCCTCCAGAATATTTGTAATTGCTTTGGTTACAGACTTTAATGCGTCCGCTACACCGCCTGCGGTTTCCCGCATCGCAGCCAACTTTAAGTTCAGAGACTAACTCAAAAAACTTTCTTTTCCAGATGTAATTTAAATCATGGAAAAGTTGCTCCCGCTGTTAGTGTTGCATTAGCAGAATATTACATTCCTTGATTCTCCCATCTCACAGGGCTGCAGAGCAACAACCCGTGTTGTGACAATATACAAATCAAGTCACGGGTGAATTGCAGCTTCGCCGCTGATTGGCACCGGCAGGATGCCGTGATTGTGAATATGGAAGTCAAATGTGATTTATGTTGTGCCCTTTGTTTACTATTTTAATCTGCTGATTGGAAGCGGAGCCTTAAAAATCTGTTTACAGTCGCTTTACGGTCTGAAAGGACCAAAACACACATTGGCGGCTAATTGCAGCGCCATGACTTTAATTGTGATAATCCCTTCAACATAGGAAGCGATCCCCCTCGTAATTCCAAGTCGCTGGTTGTTACAGCCTGGAGAAATGAAAGTCTCTGCTTCTCCGTTTTAAAGTTCCTTATTTCACTTTAACGCTCAAGGGAAATAATTTGCATGTAAACTAGTTGGTAATATGAGATGAACCTTATACATAATTGTGATTTACATATATATGATGCCAACCTCAGACGCAAGATACAGCATTCCCCAGCTCTGCTTTATAGCCTCCTTTATGCATCCCTGTAGAGGGCTGTGTGCAGCTCATCAATGCAGTGCTATATGCAGAGACACTGGCAACGACCGCAGCCGAATTAGACCGAGGCCCATCCACGTGCCATGATTAAGACGGTTCTATTCAAGTACCGTTCACAGCCAGCTGCTCCTGTCACTGCTGCCAACTACAATCAGGGTGGCTATAGCCATATCCCATCACAGTCACCATGCTCCATACCTATATTCTGTCTGGATCAGGCCTCGAAGTGGTGATTGTAAGGTGGCGGTATGGCGCTAATCCCCGCCCCGCCCCCTCTGGACCCGCAATTATTTTAATCTAAAGTTTTCCCCCTCCAGTGCTGATGGGGTGGAGCTTACAAAAGGGGGCGTGGCTTAGCAGGAGAAGTGCCGGTATGCCATACCGGCATATACCAGCCCACTTCGAGCCCTGGTCTGGATACCATAAACATTATTCTAAAATTACATTGTGATGTTAAGGCCATCGCATCCTATCAGGACTTTTAAAGGTTTTTATTTTATTTTTTAGAGAAACTTTAAAAGGGCATCAATATATTCCAGGCATATTCAATAGCCATTTCCCCAAGTAAAGTAATCAGACAGGTAAATTGAATGAACCAACACAGTAACACGTTGGTAAAATGCATATAACGGCATGTACTGATGAATAAGTAATAGATTACAGATATCAGAGCTCACCCGGTTTATATGGTTCTAGACGCATCAGCTGGGCCGCGCCTATTGTGGGAGCTCTGAATGGGCCGTATCAGCGCTCATTCACAGGCCAGAAAAAAAAGTTAGGTCAAGCAGAAAGGCAAGCGCCGTCATTTATACAAAATCTATTACACGTCTCTAGAAATGTTAAGAAAACGCTTTCCACGAATGATTTCTCGGCAGCCGTATGGAAAGAGCTGAGACTTCCAAATGTCACAACTAATTGCTCACATACAGGGAAAAAGTTGGTAGCCGGCTGGAGAGTTACATAGACTCTTGTCAATTTATGCGTATCTCCGTCGGAAAAAGGAGGGTAATGCCGGTTTATCGTGAGGTTAATTAGGAACATTGCAGCTTATTGAATTCTTAAATTTTGCCAAGAGGACGTGTAAAGATTCTGTTCTGCTGTGAGTTTGTCTTTTTAAACTACGCCATGATCATCAGCCTTATTGAACGTGCTTGGTATGTGATTATCTGTTGAAGCTGGGTTGCCTACTTTTGGTTCCTAGAGGGTGTGGCTTATGCAAATCATGGCAAAACCCCGCCCCTGAACAGCAAAATCATACTTTTACTATTCGTGGCAGGGCTTCATGAGAATTATCCAAGTCTCTTGTGTTAAAGGTAAGGACTCAGTCTATGATGATATTTGATTATTACGTGCCTGTATATGGAGATAATGACATGTAATTAAAGCAGTGGTGGGATTCAGCCAGTTCTCACAGGTTCTGCAGAACCTATAACTAATATAGGTATCGGTTCTTAGAACCGCTTGTTAATGGGTGGAGATGTATGGGCGTGGTTTAATCAAAACCAGTACAGGGGGATATACCATGCACAATACAGGGGGATACACCATGGAAAATACAGGGGGATATACCCAGACCCTCCAACATGACCCATTCCACCAGGTACATAATACTCCGCTCCTGGGCTTTCAGCTGTCACTCACCTGGTTATAACGAACTAACTGATGTCTGAGTAATATAACAATGGTGGTTACCATAGTAACTGATTGCTGGAAGTTCCAGAACAGAGGATTTTGTACCTGATGGAATGGGTCATGTTGAAGGGTCTGTATACCATGGACAATACAGGGGGATACACCATGTTCTATACATGGGATACACCGTGGACAATACAGGGGGATACACCATAGACAATACAAGGTGAAATACCATGCACAATATAGGGCATACACCATGGACTATACAGGGGTATACATTGAGGTTAGAATTCTGGTTTTCTCTAAAACAATTAAATTTTGACCTGATCGCCTTTGGAAATGGGCAGGACTTTGATGGAATAAGGGCTGGGCATAAGAGGAGCTGTGGGACATAGAACCCGTTGTTAATTTATTTGAATCCCACCACTGATTAAAAGTGATGCGCTTTCTAGTTGCTGACTTTTGGTTTCTCCCTCCTTTCACTTTCCACCTGCTTCCATCTTCTTTTTATCTGTTGCAATACATTATGTGACATTCAGACGACCCTTTGTATATCATATAATAGACTGCAACAAACAAATGTGTGAGAGCACATAACACAATCTTGTTTCTCTCTGTGATCAGTTACAAGCGAAGCGGCTCAGCTATGAAGGAAGTGATGCGAAATGTCATTTAATGGCTGTGAAGAATGTCGCGCACGTGGTAGACTCAGGAAACAGCCATTATTCCTGCACCTAGAGACATTCCCTACCCAGAATCCTCTGCTGCATAGATCTCTTGTATTGATTACAGCTCTACTAAACATCAATTCAGCCTGTCACCATGAATCGCCTGTACGCAGTGGAGGCGGCCATTACTTGGACTAAAACAATATTTATCAAAAAGCTGCTTAGGAATTCATCAGAAAGCCGAGCCATTAACAGTCATTATGTGGGCTGCATGAATTCTCCGGATAATGGCGCTCACGAGAAACCAAAGCTCTAATTGAGGATAGTGCTTGAGGTAGGCTGGTATACGGCGGTTTACCGTACCATTACTTACATATAGCATTAATTGTAAAATTATAGCATTTCGTCTATCTGCATTCACTATTTCCATACCATCACGACGTTTTCACCATCTCCCCGAAACAGGAATATGGCAATTTTTATTCATGAAGAGGAGAGTTTTGTGCGGAGTATGCGAGGTGGAGAGTTCATGAGCATAATGGCCCCTGTCCGGGAGTGCTAATAAGCAAGTATTGTGCGCCTGTAGTTCACAGCGCAAAGCCTGGGAGGGCTGTATGTGAGCCATGTACCTTGGGAAAGTACATCATGTAGTCTAGGGGCACAACGCAGATAACATAGACGAGCCCCTACTCCTGATTAGCCACGACTTGCGGCCTGTCAGGACCGGTGGCAGTAGAGATTGTTGGTGGGGGGAGCAATTACAGGTGGCAGTTGGCCCCCTTCTAATTTTTTTGCATAGTGCCCGGAAAGCCTACTGCCGCCCCTGGCAGATAAGCTCTGTGTAGTTATGTGACCATATATGTTATGTGAGTGGAGTCTAGTAAATTGTATTTAGGAGTGTAAATGGAGAATCTTATTAGTGCCGATGCCAGTGTGAATGGTGTTGACCAGGGTGGTTTGTGAATTACCAGGGTAGTTAGTGAATTACCAGGGTAGTTAGTGAATTACCAGGGTAATTCAGCACTGTGAACAGGGTTAATTACCAGGGTAATTAAGATCCACAGCCAGCAACCCTGCTCGTTATAAACAGATTTACCAGGGTAGTCTGTGTGAACGGGGTATAACATTCATTTTACATCCCCTGCAATTCAGCATGGTTTTGCCCAAGATTAACTTTACACCTATTTTTCCCTTAACTTTTAATTTCTGGATCCAGTCCATTATTACTATCTGTCTTAAAATAAAATGTCTTCTAAATGCTTCAAATATTAGAATAGAGGGACAACAAACATATGACGAATCCCGACATTAAGGTTTTGGGGTCTCTGGTTTATTTACTTCGATTTTAAGGACCAACATAGTAAAAATAAATATTTCATTGATGCGTCTGTTTTCATTGAAAGTGTTTGTTTACTAACAGCGAGTATTAATTCACAGGTCAGCGACACAACATTTAAAGCAGGTGACAAGGCATGCACAATGTAATACTGTGCTCCAGGCGGGTTGGCTTTGTGTAAAGGTCACTGCGTGTTAGTAGCTGGAAAGTAAACACCTCCTGAAGGTTGCAAGCTGTGCAAATTTCTGAACAATGTTTGAGATGCAGAAAGTTCGGTGGCCGCGTTGAATTTGTATAATTAATATAGATCAGCATTGTTCTCCTGCTATGGCTGGATCGCGTTCGAGGCGCAGGTGTATAAATAAAGCGGCGGCGCACTGTGGGCAGCTGCCACGGGGCTCAGAGGAGAGGAGCACGACGTTTATAAATACATTGCAAGCAGCCGTCACTAATAGGGGCGATTCAATTCCAACCTGGTCACGAGCTTTCTCCCGTCTATTATAGTACATTTACATTTTTTTTATATGCAACTCTAAGCCGCAAGAGAAAAAGATGCACGTTTCCTGCCTGCATAGGGGTGCGCGAAAACAATTGCATCTGCCCCATGGAGTGCCAAGCAGTGTTCTAAGCTTCAGCCTCTGACTGCTCCTTTATGGCATTCAGACTCATTCATCCCCAACGCTAACACATTGCTACACCTCACCCAAACCCTCTATCTGCGAACCACGCCGCCATGGACCGAGACTCTCCACCCCTTCAGACATATTTCTTCTTGCATTAGGGTCTCTGAATTGGAGAACCTAGTGACAAATGAAGTCATCCTCTGGTTGTCATACAGCGATGTAAATAGGACAAGGCTAAACTCGTTACATGACCCAATTAGAGATATCGGCATGGTAAAACAGAATTGTTCCCATTCCTAGATCTGGTTAGACCAAAATAGTATAGGACTGGCGCTACAATAAGGCTATCTTAGGATATGAGGAGGATGGGGGTTGGCTACAAAGGTCCAGGAACAATTAAACCTTTGTGGCAGTGAGGGGAGAGGAGCGATTTAGCCCAGGGCGCCAGATACATAGCATCCCCCAGTGTCTATACTAAATACAGTGAAACACAGACACCTATTAGCAGTGTACACTCAAATGCCATTGACACCACCTGAAAAGATTTCTCTTTTTTTCTTGTTTTATAACAATGAAATAGTAAATGAAGAAATGTGATAAATAATTCTGCACAGCTCAGCAAGAAGAGATCATTGCAGTTAAATGTCTACAATTACGGCCGCGCCGCATTGGTCTAAAAATTCACTAACTGTTTCTAAATGAGTCAAATACGGTATATTAATGGCCAAATTGGATTCTGACCATTCAGGTACAAATATCTTAGATCATGGCAAATACTGGACCAGATAAGAATTTAAAGTTACAACTGGGTGGATCCATAATGAATATCAAGGGGGGGGGGGTGTAAAATGAATGTCAGTGTTTGCATGCAGGGAGAATGCTTTATTGTTGCATGTTGCATGACCAGCGTTACTGTTACACTGTTATTACACTTGGGCTGGAAACATCATCTCTCAACTAATACTATTTGCAATGAGATCTACCTCCCCTGCAATTCAACATGGTTTTACCCAGATGTCAAACTTTCCATTCTCTGGTTCATCTCGCTCCCCCCATTATGACACCCCCCCCCCCTAAATAACATAATGTCTTGAAACATTGCCCAAAACCCTCTGGATAATTGGCCACCTAATGTTCTGAATGCAGAGTTTCACCTCTAGGAGACATCCCATATAAACATACATCTTAAATGAATTGTAATAGTGAAATCCAGATCGGCGGCGTGGCATATGTGAGTGCTGCTAACCTATGGATGTGTGCCAGATTGTGTTTTTGGATTTAGAGTATGTCTAAAAACAGCTTGAGACAGCTTGTAACAAGAGAACAGAATATGTAAAGTAGTCACTGGGGACTGGGGAATGTACTGTAGGAAGGCACACTGTAACTGCAAAGGTCAGGAGATTCTCTATTACACATTGCACTTAATATGAGGTGTACACGCCAAAGACAAGTAGATTATTTGCCAATGTTTCATGCCCCGGGGAGATACGGAGGAATGGGATGCTTTGAGGTCAGCAAGTTGTCTGGTCGCAGTGTATATCTATGCAGGGCCGGTGCGACCATTAGATGAACTTAGGCATGCATTTAGGGCGGCTGGCCGGCAGGGCAGCAGATTAGTGGGGAAAAAAATAATTGTAAAATAAAAATTGTAAAATAAAAAACCCATTGAGGAGGTCGGAGGGGTGGAGGAAACATTGCCACCCGCCCTCCCGACGCAATGTTTCCTCCACTCCGCCGCCCTCCACCAATGGGTTAGAACCAGAGCGACATCATCACCACCGGCATGTCATTGCTTGGAAGAGGGCGCAGAGCTAGGTCTGCCTACAGCAGCAGGAGACCCAGCACCGGCCCTGTATCTATGACCAGTTCACCTTCAAGTCTCTGGGCAATCAATGGGACATACAATTTGCATTTGAGTTCACATTCTCCAGAGTGTAAGAGTTTGAATCTGATTGGTTGCTATGGGCAACATCCCCGCTTTTCAATCTCACTGCAATCTCACCGCTTAGTAAATAGACCCCCAAGTCTCTAAAAAGGCAGGAATAAAGTTTACAGTTACAGTCACCATGGCCTTATATAACATCTCAGTTTTTGAGCAATATCATTTTTGGAATTAGTATGGATACTCCTCTTGGAGTTAGGTGGTGCCAGATTAATTGCTATATGGTCAATATGGTGCCATCCATAAGGGTGATAAAAGTTCTCACTTGCCCCCCGGACTGTTGCTACTCCTATACTCCCAATTGTATTGATATCAGCAGGACAGTCCCTCTGTCCCGTCCGCCTCCCAGTATGTCCCAATAAGGGGAACAGACTTTGTTTTTGGTGTTTAAGTCAATTCAATTTTAACATTTGCAGCGATCACAGTGGTTAAAAAAAAGGGTGGAAGCGGGGAGGGGCTTGGGCGGAGCCAGGGCGCAACTTATATATCCTGATCTCATGGCTGGAAATGTTGGGAGGTAGATTTAAGCTATCAGTTTCATTTTACATAGTGGAGAATGTGAGCTTATTGGTTGCTATAGGCAACCTCCCCACTTTTGGCTCTGGAGTGTACCATTCCGCGTCAATAAAGTTTGCCTGACTTCCGCACTCTTCCCAATCGCGCTGCGTTCTTAGATATTGGTCCACCTTATCCACCTTATCCAGGCTGTCAGTGCTACTGGGAAGAGAAAGGTGAACTTTAAATCAGGCCCTGTTTATGTGACACAAGTCCCCGGTTTCCCGCATATTAGGGGTGTGAAAATTGCAAGGCAGGAATATGGAGAAGCAGTGAAGTGTGCAGTTGTAATAGGTATGTTAGAAAACATGTTTTCACTCTACGCATATTATACAAGATAGTGCATTAGCCACTTCACAGCCAAGGAGCTAAAAAGCAATTGCCGCGTGTACAATTTTAACAGCTGGCAAAGGCTGCAAACTTGATTTGATTCTTGATATGGCTTAAATTTTGCAATTTGTACCATATTACGGCTGAACCGCTGGTCTACAAAGAGCCAATGTCATCCCAATGCAGTCACAGGGGACACAGAGATTCACGGCTTACAAATGAGCAGCGTTACAGCCAAGCGGGTTCAGTGGGGGATATAGAAGCTCGGCTAATACTCCACTCTCTGCCTGACTATGGGCCCACACCAACGCGGGGATGGAGGGGGGGCAGAAGAATTGGAAGAGGAATTGTCAGTTCACATTTCCGTCAATGGTTTGAATAGTAATTATAGCAGTTGTGATTTGGTTTTCACAGCACAATATTACAGCACGATTTATTAAAGCAGATGTCACCACGGTAGGGGCTTTCCTGTGGAAACACTTCTGTGCGCCACTCACTTCGGCTTGAAAAGATTGATACGTTCAGACTGAATTCTAATTAAGAAAATGAAGGTTTGTCGCGGCCTCACGCTAACTAAACCGAGGGGCCCCTGCTTAACATTAACATACGTAACACAAAACAGATATATATTAAACAAGAACTATATGTGTCTATTTCTGCCCCATGTAAGTGATCAGCCTGCAAAGAATTTTCCAAAGTTTTCGTGCCTTTGTAAATGGAGCCCTAAATTGAAAAGTGGGGATGTTGCCCATAGCAACCAATCGTATGTGAGCTCACATTCTCCAGTATGTAAAATGAAACTGAGAGCTTGAATCGGATTGGTTGCTATGAGCAACATCCCCACTCTTTAATCTCCCTGCAATCTCCCTGCTTAGTAAATTTAGGCCACAGTGTCTGACCCTAATCTATAGGGCCCTCTGGTCAAAATTTTGACATGGACTGGTGAATCTATATTTACTGTTAGGGTAAGTAGTGGTTGTGGTTAGGGTTAGGCTATAGCTTGAGTTGGTTTTGGTTAGGCTTAAATTTACTGTTAGGGTTAGGTTTAGGTAGTTGAATATTTTTAATTAAGCCTGAAATAACAACATTGTCAACTTTAGTGTTGCTGAGTACACAACCATGTTGACATTATGTTTGTGAACATTCATACCTTGCAACAAAAGGAATATCCATCCAGTATATCACACCCCTGGGTCTATTATGTAATAAGTTGCAGGAAAAGTGGAGTTGTATAGCAACCAATCATATTCTAGCTCTCAGATTCATATGACATACTAGAGAATAATGTCCGCTAGAATCTGATTGGTTGCTATGGGCAACAACTCCACTTTACGCAGCTTAGAAAATATAGGCCCTGTTGCCAATGGAGTTGTAATGGGACTTCCATCATGCCAACTGTATTAAAAAATGTGTTGAACCCGACAAACGTCTATCGACCATCATAAACAAACATGACTGTGATACTTGGCCAGTATCTGATGACTTACAAAATGCATTAATGGAACAAGGAAGACAGTGATCACGAGCTTACAAGAACAACTAGAATCTTAAAAATGGAAACACAACATAAACACAGGAACAGCAATAAATTATTAAACACAGTAAGTCTGGCTGTTTAGAAAGCAAAAATACTTTAGGAGGGAACAGCTGTTCAGAGGAGGCTGCGATACACTCCTATCTGCATATTAATTAAGTTTACTTGAATTGCGGTGACATTAAACTTTGGACCCGAGAGACCCAAGAGTCAAATAACAAGTTTACCCTGAATAAGCTTCATTTAATTTCATTGCATCTTTCCGTTAACTAAATTGTGCAACAGTTTTAAAAACAGAAACCTCCTTAATTGCAAATAGGTGGCTAGGTTTTACTGTTCCACAGAGGTAATGAATGCAGTTTACTGGAGATATGGTATGGCAAATACTCGGTTCCCCGACACTCTGCACCCGAAGGACCTCCAGACGGAGGCATGTCTTGTAATGCAGGGGGTGAAGCTTAGAAGGGATGGGTTAGGTTTAGGCCAAGGTAAGGGGATAGAACATAGAAGGGGAGGGTTAGGATGTAGGGAGAGGTTTTATATATATATATATATATATATATATATATATATACATATATGTCAGGGTGAAAGATAGGGTTAGGGATAGGCTGGAAGGATGGGATGGATAGGATAAGGGAAAGGCTAAGGTTAGACTGCAGGGATGGGTAATTATTACCCTGTTGGGGAGGGTTAGGTTTAGGCTGTGGGGAGAGGATGCATAGGACAAGGAGAAGGGTAGGGTTATGTTTAGGGGAGGGAATGGATCAGAAAATCGAAAAGGTTAGGGTTGGAACACAGATGGGGCGATTGGGTTTAGACTATGGGGAGAGGATGGCTAGGACAAGGGGAAGGGTAGGGTTAGGCTAAGTGGAGGAAATGGATTGGAGGAGGTGAAGGTTAGGTTTTGGCTGCATGGAGGGGATGGTTAGGGTGAATGTTAGGATATGAGGTGGGCAAAAACTTAGCTGTTGGCGCTGGTAATTTAAGTCATTTGGTCACCGTAATGCGTCCCCAGTCCCCCAATGTGTGGTTGGCCCTGTCGAAATATGGCCATTTGACCAGTGAACCATATCTGAAGGGGGTGGGGAATGCATTTACAATGTTGATTTCAGGGTTTAAAGCTCATAAGGGATGAATGTATTATCTCTGGACTTGTCAGACACATTATTTAAGCA
Source organism: Platyplectrum ornatum (assembly GCA_016617825.1). Classification (NCBI taxonomy): domain Eukaryota; kingdom Metazoa; phylum Chordata; class Amphibia; order Anura; family Limnodynastidae; genus Platyplectrum; species Platyplectrum ornatum. The sequence continues at coordinate 99,559 of JABWIB010000287.1, forward strand.
AACTAAAGACATTTCAAAATACTTCTTGAGATGGATAGTTCTATCAATATTAACACCCACAGATCTGACACTTGAATTGTCATTGTGTTCCCTCCATCTGCTTGTTCCAGACTATCAGTACGCATGTCACTTAGGATTTATCTGTTTTATTCACTGGAATAGTTTCAAGACACAAGTCAAGTAGTTGAGTGAACCAGAAATTTATGGGGTCAGTTTAATTAACAAAAAAATTGAAAACTGGTTGTAAAATCCCAGCGCAGACTCCTGTGTGGCGACCGCACAGTTTATGCTGTCAGACACGAGCAGGATTTCAAGGGCCATCAAACCAAAAGCACAAGTTGAAAGTTGAAAAAAAGGGCTACTAATCAAACGGAAGTGGTTTATTATAAACATAAAAATAGCTTGTATGAGGCTGAAGAGAACATGTAAATACAGTACTGAATTCTCTGCATGGACAGATAGACCGAAAGGTATATTACGTCAATTCATAACGATGAGCTGATCCACAGTCGCTGTTCTGTTGGCTGTGGCAGCCAACATCTGGTAAGGGAGACTCTTCAGATGGTTCTCCCGGACATCCAATGATGGCTATTCCTTTTTATACCACTCTGTGAATCCATAGGAGATCAATAAACCCAATGCTACCTAGAATTCCGGCTCTACGACTCCACTGACAGCTCATATTGTGTACACGCAGTTGGCGCTATGGAGATTTACCAGCACCGGTTGTTGTTTACACGGTAGAGTGTTTTCTGTCCCAGAAGTGGCTCCTTTCATTTCTGGTTTATGTTCTGCGGATGTTTTTTATGTAGACAGACATAAAACACGCACATGGCTCTTAATACTCCAGCACCCATACAAAGGAGAATTAACTGTGACAGCAAGGAATGAATTCATGTTTTGTTTATAGATCAGATCCTAAACAGCTGCTTGGAAGTATTACAGGCAGATGTTCAAAAATGATATTCAATATTATGCTCAATTTCAATTTTTACTAAATTGTGATCTAATCAGACGAGGCTCTTCTGTATCGGATGATTTATTAAGGGGCGGTCTAAGAGCATTTTATGTTTCTAGTGTTTATAGACAGAAGCGTAATAATGGAGCATCTGTGCCCTTGTCTTGGTGCTCGCAGATATGTGGGACACTTTTCCATATGGTGTCGTATGTGGTAGCCTAGACAATTGTCGTCTTGCCATTTCAGACGTAGAAATCATTCCATTCTTTCCAGGCATTGATACTTTGGTATAAACCATTTAGTCAGGGTTTCTGACTTTTCGTTTCTCCCTCCCAAGAAAAACCAAGGCTGTGGGGATTGGGCTGAGGGCATTATATATGTCAATCGTGCCCAAAGACCGGATGGCAAACACATACCTTTGGCTATGGATGAGCAGGACTTGATGGCCTGATGATCATCATCGTAATAAACAGTGCTGAGGCAGTGATTTACAAGAAATCAATAGCTCAGCCCTTGTCCCAGGAGATTTGCAGACTTTCCCAGGAGACCGGGAGAACAGTTCCATCATTCTCTCTATTGTGGCAATAACTTCTTAACGTTAAAGATATAGATCACACACACATGGATCATATTGTGATCCTCAGAAGGGGTGAAATGGCACAATTGTAGATATTGGTGTCATATTAAAGATACAATGAGGGAACATAGTTAGTGACAGCAGATAAGACCCAAGGGGACCATCTAGTTTGAATAGTTGTGTATTTAAAACTATAATGACCTTCATTTATTCTAAATTTTGTTTGAGGTTTAGTAATTTATCCCAAATGTGCTTAAACTGTTGTATTAGCCTCTATCACTTCTGATGGGAGGCTATTCCATTCTACCCTTTCAGTGAAGCAATTGAACCTACCACCTTCCAGTTTATACATATGTCCTTCTCCTCTACTTGCCTTGATATATTTGAAAGCTACCATCATATCACCAATCTCCCTTCTCATGTTAAAAGGTATGAGTCAGTATGACAGCAAGGGCCAGGAGAATTTGAAAGTATGATAATGAAATTAATTATTAATTAAATTAATAACATATATAATAAGATATATATATATATATATATTTTTTGCAAAATAAACAGTATACAATAAAACAAACACACAATAAAGAATGCATGATATAATGAATGGCGCCATTAATAAAAGTATATTTAAAGCACAAGAAGATTATCTCACATATTAATACATCTCTGTAACTCTATTAAAAACATCCATTGCTCTTTATCACACACCGGGGAAATGCCTTTCCTCTGGTACACTGCTGTATTAAACAACAATCGCTACATGGAATTGTGTAGGACGTGAAATTCTGTTTATGGTTCACAAGTGATCAGACAAGCTTGAAGTACATTAAAATTTCTTGCTGGTTTTTCTGTCATCATCTTTTTCGGGAATGTCATAAACTGTCCCCTTGTGCTATGCCAGGTGCTCAGGCGAGGAGAGGGATGGCAGAGGACAAGTGAACGGTGGCAGGAATTAATGCTTAAACTGGTGAAGACACACTGCAACCGGATGAATGTACAATAAGCTGGGAGTGATTTGTAGGCCCGAGTAAAATTTAGAAGGCTTCAATTTTTTTTAAACTTCTCATGAATCACATGTTCTGCTTCTATATGCATGTCCGTCCTCCGCAGCGCGACCATCCATTACCCCCAGTCAGCAACATCAGAATAACGCTGACGTGACTTGGTCAAGCGCGGAGGACAGAGAGACTTGAAGAGGAGCGGGGAAGACAAAAGACAGAGACAGCAAAGGTAACAGAAAAAGTAAAATAAATATGAGCGATAAAGTGGAAGAAAGAGGAGAGAGCTGGAAAGACAAAGGGGGAGACAGAGGGGGACAGAGGGGGAGAGAGAGTCATGGAGACAGAGCGGGAGAGGAGCTGTGGAGTCAGAGAGGGGAGAGAAAATCGGGGAGACAGAAGGGGAGAGAGAGTCGGGAGACAGAGGCGGAGAGGAGCTGTGGAGACAGAGGGGGAGAGAGAGTCGGGGAGACAGAGCGGGAGAGGAGCTGTGGAGACAGAGAGGGGAGAGAAAATCGGGGGGAGAGAGAGTCGGGAGACAGAGGTGGAGAGGAGCTGTGGAGACAGAGGGGGTGAAATATAGGGAGTAACATTGGCGTATCTAAATATATTTTTGTGTAAAAGGTAAAAAAGTTCCCTGACCCCTGTCCTAAGCAATCAACCAACACAAGTAGACCTTTTATGTTGTTCAGTAAACATTTTGATTTATTTAAATACACAAACAAATTTTAACGTTCTATACATTCATTTGGTTAGGTGAGTGACTGAACCCATTCACCTTAAGCATTTAAACAGACGAATGAGACTTCCTGCTAACGCAAAATAATAATATACATGAAAAATTCAGGGAAGGTTTCTAGTTGCCTCATTCCAGTCTTTAAACATGTATTTTATCCTTCGGTCACTAGTGAAAGGAGTCCTGCAACACTGCCTGCTCTCTCTCTTCTCTCCTTTCTGTTCCCGATCCCACCCCCAACCACCAGGACAAGGACAGTTCAGCATGCTCTGTTTCAACGTTTGCTAAGCTTACTGTTACCATCTGCTCACAATGTCAGAGCCACTGACCTATGTACATGTACAGGTTAAAATTGCCTGCAGGTAAATTAATACAGGGGCCTGACAGGGAGCCAAATTTGTATTAGGAAGTAAAGTTCTGCGAAAACTGCAGGGAAAAAATATATTTGTAGCAGATTTGATAGAATTAATTAAAAATATGTTGGTATATATCCCCTTTAAGATCCTCTTCTGATATGAAGAAGTGTGCTTTCATATTTTAGTTAATATAGATCTTGGCTAATGTATTGTATTGCCTGAAGGGTCCCTAAATTGTGATCTGAGAGCTAATATAATTATAGAAGCTGGGTTTAGCTAAATGTAGCTGTATATAATATATCTGTCTTCTCTGTCTATGGAACTGTGTGTTCTTTCCTGGCTTTGTCTCTTAATTTTATCAGTGAAATATAAGAATTGTTCAATTAAGACATCAGAAAAGGTTTTCTAATGAGACACATCTACGCGCCCCTTGAAATATTCTATTTGAATGGATTTGAAAGACTTAAGGCTTTATCTTATATAGGAGAGCAGCTCTACATTAAAATGAGGATATTTGTATCTCTGATGAAAATTTCCTCAATGTTTTTGTAGGAAACACAGAATTTCAGGATTCGAATGATCAAATAACATCTAGAAATCTGAAACCTTGTTTCTCCAAATTAGTTAAATGTTAAGACATCCCTGGAGGCACCGGTTACCTTGTATGAGCCAATGTTGCTTAACATTTTAGAATGATGTGAGCGGGGACAACATATCAGCAGCTGTCAGCTTAATGCGGTCATCTGCTATCTTCCCTCTTCCAGCAGTAAGCTGCCAGCTAATGGAAAGTTATCTCCCCTCTTAGAAGGTTTGGCAGCTGATAGCCTAACAACAGCTGACAGCTTGACGCTGTCATCCGCTGTCCTCCCTCTTCATTACCCATAGAAAAAAAGTGTTGTCATTTTTTATAAAAAGTGCTCAACACTTATAGTCTGTGTGTTCCTTTAGTTCCACCTGCATTTACCCTGATTGCTACCATGGAGTACGAGGCGCGGGGTGATTCCCTTTCGATATATCGCTCTCATACACTGCAATCCCCAATCATCAATATTACATTATAAGGCACCACAGATTCTGCAGCAGCAGACATCCGTTCTTCAGATACAGTAGGTATGAGACGACAGACACAGATACTATCAATAACTTCAACACAATTAGGCATGACGGCATCTCCCTGGCTGGCCATGCACTAGCATTAATCTCATCAGATAGTGGAAGAATCAGATAACAACAAGGTTGTATAAAAGAGATGGGAATAAGAAAAGGACCACAAAGTGTTAGTGGGAGCCAAAAAGTTTGACATTTCAGGCTATGCATATTTTAAGGAAAAACTGGGAGGGGAAGGAATGGTAGGATGGATCTTAAAAGTAATATCCCTTACCACAGATGAACCTAAAGTCCTCTGCATTCTGAACCAAAGCGAACATAGGAACATCAAACCATTAAAATGAAGTTATACATAAGAGACTGGATTCATGGATTCAGTATTAGGGCTAGATTTACTAAACAGAAGTACAAGTGGAGATGTTGCCCATAGCAACCAATCAGATTAAAGGTGATATTCTCTAATTTGTAATATGAATAGGATGGCTAGAATTTGATTGGTTGCTATGGACAACATGTTCACTTTTCCATTCCTGCAGTTTAGTAAATCTAGGCCTTAATGTCCAGGCCAGTTGGCTCCTTTTCTAGTGAGGTTATGTCATTTAAGTGACACTATGGAATGGAATGAACTTTGAGATACAGAAAAGCACATCTATGCTGAAGAGACCTATTAGTCACCACTTTGCCTTTGTACATAGATCTCTCTACCAGCTTTAACGCTTCTAACAAAAAGAAATAATGTTTGAAAACACTTCTAACACTTGTGAATTGTTTCGCCACCCGGGGAAAACGGACCCAACAGCAAAAACGAAAGAATTCTAGAACTTATATGTACATACCTCCTAACCTCCTACTGTCAGCGGGACAGTACCCCAAAAGTGGGACTTCTGAGTTATGTATGTATGTATGTATGTATGTATGTATGTTGTGAGGTATGTATGTATACAGGCTCTCTTGCATGACCTATTCCATCAGGTAGAGAATACTTCACTCCTGACAGCTATCTTTTCTGTACATGTGGTTACCATAGTAACTGTTTGCTGGAAGATCAGGAGCGGAGTATTTGGTACCTGGTGGAATGGGTCATTTTGGAGGGTCTGTGTACTCAGGCTCAGACCCTATAGCAGGGGGGGCAGGGTGAGAGTCTGGATGGGCAGGGCAATGCTGAAGGAGCTGAGAGAGTTCGATGGGACAAATAAGTCCCTCTCAAACCCCGCCTGACTTAACCTATGCCCCTCCCATGCTCAACCCTAACGCCACCTCTTTTCTATGTACAAGGTAAAAAAATTCCAATGGTGACTTTTGGTTTCTCCCTCCCGTGAAATGCCAAAGGCCGGCACCATGGAGGCGGGGCAAAGAGTGTGATTTTTATAAACCACATAAAGCCATGCCCCCTAGAGGGCAAATGTACAGCTTAATCTCATTTACCTTCAACCATCATCTAACCACTCGGGGCGGAGGCAGTGATTTATATGAAAGATTATGATGGAGATATGCCAACTTTTTTGGGATACCGCACTACTGCGCAAAATTAGGGAGTGTCCCGGACATTCCGGGAGAGTCGGCAACCCTGACATACAGAAGAAAAATAAGTGCATTTGTTATTGTATCGGGGAGGCAGAACAGTCACTCGAAAGTCAGGATGCCTGTGGCGCAAGTCTCTCCCCTCAACCAGATTATACTACTATGGGGTCTGAATCAGTATACTTCTTCCCTGAAATGTGATTCAAAGTGAATGGCACCAATAAGCCCCAATGAAATCCAACAAACGCTGTTTCCCACTTAAGCTGCCATATGGGATTTGGCGTTCGCATGGGCAGATCGAGGTCACCAGCACAATTACCAAGAGCCGCAACTCGCTCACACATCCCAGGGAAGCAGCAGGGGAAGCGGGAAATAATACGCTGTACTTCTAAACACTGCAATGTTTACTGTACGTGGGAAGGAAAACACATGAACTGTTTATGATTCCGCATATTTACATTCATAGAAACAGCGGGTCATTCTCTTAGCAGCTCAGTATTAACAGCATAATCCTGGCGGAACAATATACAGAAGGCGAACTCAATTTTCACTTGCCTTACCTGACCCTGGCCCGTTTGGCGTCCTGGAAACGCAATACTGATTTTAGACAGTTTTAGGGTCAATAAAGAATGATTTTTTGGAATTAGTAAAACATTTAATACATGGTCGCTAGAAACACACACAAGTCCATGAGTTGCCCCCAGGCCCGCGTCTGAGCACAAGACTCAACCCCTCTTTTCCTACAGATCAGCAAAATACTCCCCTCCTTTCCTTTGGCTCAGCCAGGGCGGCAACATAAATCTTGAGGCCCTGTATATCCCCCTTAACCACCACTTCCACACCACCGCCAGTAGCAGTGTGAGAGCACCAAAGACAAAGCCCAGACTTGTGCCCTGTTAGGAACTACGTCCTGGCTACCTACATACCCGAGAACCAGGTGTTCCCCTATAGGCCCGTAACAGCGTGGGTTGATTGGACCCCTCTGAAGGTTGGGTTCTATCATAACTGTCCCCCTTATCTCCCGTGTCGCCGGATCTGGGCTCAAGTGGCTGAGTGCATTGCGCACTGTTTACATTTTACCTGAATGGTCTGGACCAGCAGACATGGATTCGACATGGCCGCGGACCGCAGGGAAAGAGTTGCGGCACTCCTGGGAGCCGAGGTGCACAATTTGGGAACCAGTGGTTTGGACATATTTGTTTAATGCAGACCAAATGTTGACAAACAGAAGTAATTTAAATACAAAATGTGCAGGTAATAGAGAAAAATAAATAAAAATAAAGTACTTTCCTCTCAGCTGGAAGTAAATAGGTTGTGTATTCCACATAAGTCCCCGTTGTCCTAAATTAATAAAGATTCTCAGTGGAGACGTACATATTTCTTATTAGTATTATTTCTACACCGACAACCGTTTGGCACAAAAGTGTCATCTCGTTTCCATTAACAGACAGCAGGCGCATTCGCAAAATAATAGATCTACGAAGAGTCAGTGCAATCATTAAATACATGCCGATGATATATGGGATGTGTGACCAAGACACAGATGAAATGGAAGAGACTCCGTGATAACTGTCCCTGTAGAATGTGTGTACGGGAAGGGAAGAATTAATTAGGTTGTATGAATTGTTATTGATTTATTACAGCTTCTTTCCTTCTGTTGCTGCCTTTCAGTTCGCAGAGAAATGACCATAAATTAAACCTTGTACACAATTACCAATATATAGTCAGTATTTATTTATGTGTCCCACTAATAGAAATGTACTGTTTTTTAACTTGACCTAAGTTCTCACTCACCAGCTGGAAGTAATAATAACGTTGATATGGCTCTTGACATTTTCAGAATCGGAATGATTTATAAAGTGTTTCTCCAAAGTATGTAAATCATTAGATATTCTTCATTTGATCATATAGATCACAGTTGCCAACTGTCCCTGAAAAAGCGGGCGATCTCCCTGTCTCCCTGAAGTGTTGGCCAGTCTCCTGGATGCTGAGTCATGGTGGTAGGGGGACAATTTCAGACATTAGGCACTATTGACTTACCCACAACCTACTCAAGAGTGGGCAAAACCATGTTGAATTGCAGGGGAGGTAAATGTCATTAGTTGCACTCTGTATTAGAGTGGAGAGATGATGTTTCCTGCCCAAGTGTAATAACAGTGTAACAGTAACGCTGGTCAGTATCTGTGTGCAACATGCAACAATAAAGTATTCTCCCTGCATGCAAACACTGACATTCATTGTACCCTGCAATTCAACATGGTTTTACCCACTCCTGAATAAGTTGTGAGTAAGTCAATAGTGCCTAAAGTCTTAATCTGGTCCAGTGTGCTCTGTTTCTATGAAGATATCAGTGGTTTTTCTTTTCACAATCTCAAAGTCTTTATATACTGACAATTTAAGAATCACTAAATACTTATGCCACTGTTGAGAAATGAGAAATAGTTTTGCAGACAGTGCTAGACACACCCATGGGTGGAGTTATTATCAGGACACACATCTTTGGTAGCACATGACACACCCCTGAGCTGCAGAGACTTATATCATCTGATGTTGAATAAGATATGTCTTAGTTTCTTTGGGTAAAACAGAAGAATATATGCGTATAGAGGATAATATGTGTCATTTATGACACAAGCGGGAAATATAACTCCACATTTATGAAACATAACTAGGCTTCTGTTGTAGTGGAGTTTAATGTTTTATACAATGATATTTTGCAAAACACAGTTCCTTTGGGACACAATTAAAGAATTAAATCAAAGCTAATTGTGTGTTACTAAGTACATAAGCACAGAACAGGACTTAATTGTAATTATTATACTTTTGCTGCAATAAAAACTTGGGTACGATTCTGTGAACATATTGGGGGGGGGGGATCAGCTGTGTGGTCCCTATACCTCCTGGGCCTAAATTTACTGAACTGTGGAATCAGAAAGGTGGGGATGTTGCCCATATCAACCAATCAGATTGGAGCTCACATTCTCCAGTATGTACAATGAAGCCAGGAGCTTGAATCTGATTGGTTGCTATTGGTTTTCCAATCCCGTAAATGTCCCGTAAATTTCGTAAATGTAGGCCCTGGTCATTTAGCCATTGTAACCCTATATAGTTTAGCTCATGCCTAACAGGTTCATGGCTGATAACAGTGTTCCCAGAGAGAAGAAAAGGTGTTGATAAGCAATGATGTACCCATAAAACAGGCCAAATTCTAAAATGAGATCCCTGCGTAGAACATTCTGAAATGGCAATAAAAACCTGATTGTCCAATTTATACGTTGGAGCTGGACCAGAGTTGGACCTTGGCAAAACCCCAATGAATTGCAGCACATTTACAACGTGCAAAGAAAATAAATTCAGAGGTGATTCTAATAATTTCAACATCAGAGCCGTATCAGTATTTGGATCCAAAAGCCATTTTTTTAAAAACATGCAAAAAATAAAATTTACAGCCTCACATTCCAACAAATCCAGGTGCAGATTTGTACCTCTTTGTGCAGTGACTCCTAATTTTATATTAACCCCACTATATTCTTTCAAGACTTGCTATATCTTTCATTTTGTTTATGTATAGGCAGACTGGAGAGGGAACATTGTCTTCAGCTCCTCAGGGGCGGGACTACCAATGGTGCAGCCCTAACACAGCCCAACTTCCGCCCAACTCCACTCAAGCTTCACCAAAGTTTGTGCTCTTAATGGCCAAAAAAAGTCTGGAAAAACTACACATTGACACAATCACACGAAATCAGGGCTGTTCCTCTGAAATGGGTGCAGTTGGGCACTGGCACTGGACAACGAGGACACATCTTTTACATCAATAACACATAAGACTAATGCGTGATAACAATGTATAGCCATACAATTCAGCCAAACCATAACACTAAAAGAAATCCAAGACAATAAAAACAGTCATTGTGGCAATAAACAGCATGTGAACTCCCTACCTTAACGCGTTCTAATATAAAAGAACTTTTTTCATAATAATATGTCATGCCATAGATAGACATTGACGCCAAATAAAATGCTCTGCTAGAAGTTGAAATTAGGTGGCAACACATTACAGTCATCTAAAACCATGTCAGTTTATATTTATTCACCGAAATGGCTTTCCTAAGACTCCCATTATTGCAGAAAACCTTCAGTACCCCCAGAAGATGATGGAAATTGAAAGTCAGAGTAAAAACAAGAAAACAATATGTAATGATGCACTTGGAACACACATAACACTTTTCCTATTTACTCGAAGGTCAGGCGTTTGAACTTCCAGTAAAATCCAGCACTTATTGGTGATTCCGCTTATTGGGGAGACGTGGAATGCTGAAGACTTATGTACTATATCAAATGCTATTAAATGCTGCTGGAGGTGTTCATGACAGAACGTAAAGCAGAAAGATTATAACCACAACGACCTGGTGGGTAAAGGACGCATCTGCAATATCTATTATGAATAAAGGTTGAGAAAGGAATTATATCTGTTGTAACCTGGGAAAACAAAAAGCTATAATATATATATTATACTTTTATATTTTACTTTATATTTTACTGGTCCCCCTCATTTTCATGCATACAGATCACATTTTCATTCGCGTATGAATTCAGTGCAAGTAGCCGTGATGTTTCCATTTGTTCAGAAGCACTTACATTATACATTCATAAGCATTTCAGCATGAGGTAATAGGTTTTGGAATAAAGAGGATGAGGGGCAAATTAAACCCCCCCACCCCTCCAAGTATGAAATGGGCACCACTCGAGATTGTAGACGGCAACCTGTATGTCTGTATGACTGGAGGTTATGTGTCTGTATGTCTATATGACCTTTCAGCTGTGCATGTGCAGGATAATCATCCAGGCTCTTTGCTGTAAGATACCAGGGCATCCTGGTAAAGTACAATCACATGGGACTGATGCCAGAGTTGATGGATTTGCCCAGGTGGGAGAATACTTTGTATTGCTGTTTATTGCATACNGATAACCAGCATGACCAGCGTTACTNTTACATTGTTATTAGACTTGGGTTAGGACACCTTGTCTCTCAACTCTAATACTCGTCTCTCAACAGATGACATTTACCGCCCTCTTATTCATCCTGGTTTTACCCAGATGTGACTTTTCTGTTTTTTTCTGACTTTAAGTCTCAGATTTAAAGACCAATTTCAAAGTGGCAGGAGCATCCAAATTATCGTAAAATATAACCATTTCAGTGCAAGTTCTCAAGCTGTACATCAATCAGTTCCAATGAATAGGATAGGATATAGGAGAGTTAATATGAAAAACTACAGTTGTCTTTTGGGGGGGGGGGAAACAAAACGAAGCAAAAAAAAAAATGAAAAAGCAAAATGCGCCCACAGAAAACTTTGTAAATAACATCACAGCATAAAAAACAGGGGGATGGTGGGAGGCATGAACAGATTGTGTGCAAGTTTTGCCAGGAGATGCCAAGTTTGGTCATTTAACGGAATTACAACTCGAATCCATGTGAGCATAAATATTCAGTTTGATTGCCCACATCTGTTAGTTTACAATCCACAGGAGGTGAAACGCGTCCTTCAGGAACAAAATATGCTGTCTTTAAAATACATTGTCTCTCTATGTGTCCAGTCTCACACTTCACCCCTTGGTAAGTGTCCAGTCTCCACTTCACCCCTTGGTAAGTGTCCAGTCTCCACTTCACCCCTTGGTAAGTGTTCAGTCTCCACTTCAACCCTTGGTAAGTGTCCAGCCTGCACTTCACCCCTCTGTAAGTGTCCAGCCTGCACTTCACCCCTCTGTAAGTGTCCAGCCTCCATTTCTGCCCCTTTTATTTGACTTGAAATGGCCCTGTGTGTGGGGGCCCTGGAAAAATCTCTCCTATTGCCTATGGTTAGTCCTGCCCTGGGAAAATGAATATAATACCTGAACCCCTCTCTGATAATCCCCTCTCTAACTGTGAAGAAGGGTTACAGTTAAGGATTTTAGAAGGGGAAGGTTAGTGTTATGCTGTGGGAGATAGAGGGTTAGTGTTAGACTGTTAGATGGGGAAGGTCGGGGTTAGGCCACAGAAGTTGGAGGGTTCAGTTAAGGATGTTAGAAGGGGAAGGTTAGGGTTATGCTATGGGAGATAGAGGGTCAGGGTTAGACTGTTAGATNNGGAAGGTAGGGGNTAGGCTGCAGAAGATAGAGGGTTCAGTTAAGGCTGTTAGAAGGGGAAGGTTAGGGTTATACTGTGGAAGATAGAGGGTTAGGAATACTTTANAAGGGAAAGGTTGGGGTTAGGCTGAAGGAGATGTAGGGTTAGGGTTAAGCTGTTAAAAGAGGATGGTTAGTAATAGGATGACGGAGATAAAGGGTTAGGGTTAGACTGTTAGAAGACGATGGTTAGAGTTAGGACATGGAAAAATTAAGATTAGTGGACCAGATTTAAATCTTTTTTGGACTAATGATTACTCAAGAGTGGGTAAAACCATGTTCAATTGCAGGGGAGGTAAATTTTATTAGGCGCAAACGGTATTAGAGTTGAGAAATTATGTTTAGTAGCACAAGTGTAATAACAGTGTAACAGTAACGCTGGTCAGTATCTGTGTGCAACATGCAACAATAAAGTATTCTCCCTGCATGCACACACTGACAATTATTTTACCTCCCCTGCAATTCAACATGGTTTTACCCACTCTTTAGTGAAAGGGCACATTATCAGCCATGTTGCAGGGTTCTTGCAGTTCTCTTTACAGCAGTTAGCAACTTACTGCAATCGCTGCTGCTGCAGGGTCGGANGCCAACATGTCAAAATGAGACACCTTGGTGTCTCACCTGCAGAGTACAGCGAATCATCACNGAAATCACACTTGTTCCCATACTGCAAGCCACTGAACGCTCACGCGTATAATCCTTGCATTTTACAGATATGAAACACACAAATCAAACAAAACCTTAACATGCATTAAAAATGATCACTCNGCGTGAATGACGAGATCAAGAAAGACACATCGACGATTCATTTTATTTTCCTTTTTACATCCGTAGCCAGCTGTGATTTAACTCAAGGCTTTAACGGATGCTGGGGAGGTTATTGTCTTTTATTTATTTTTTCTGTATTTTTATAACTGTTGTACATAGGGCCCTCTTCTGGAGAATTGTTAAATATCTTTAAGGATTTCAGGTTTGTGTAGTATTGTGGGTAGGCAGTTTTACCCAATGTTCTGGAAATGATGCAATGCTATTTTCACTGCAGGTAAAGTGTAGCTAACGCTACAGAATGGAAATAAATGCTCCATACATATTTGGTTTCTAGATGTGGCGTTTAAACGATCAGATCNGAAAGGACGTCTATGCGTATTTCATTGTACACATGAATGGGATGGAAAGTAGAAAGTGACATTCTCCCAGAATTCCGCCTCGAGCAGTCTATACATTTAACCTGCTGACTATCTGAGAATAGGGCGTTAGAAATCCACAGGCCGTCACACTCGAAATCTTTGTTCTTCTGAACTATGGACGTTCTTCAGGCCCCGAGGAGGGCAGATGACGTGTCTGGGAAGACACAAGGACCATTGACGGGCATTCAATAGCCCCTTAGTATNGGCAGTATCTTCTCCATGGCCTCAGGCTAACTATAAAGGGTACATATTCTGGACGAGGACACTGGATGGAAATGAGCTATGCAGAGAAACTGGTTTTATATGTCTCCGATGCGGAGATGAATTGCTTCAATAAGTACAGCATGTTATTGCACTGAGAGATGTGTACAGTATATTAATGTTACATTCATTTACTGCTCAATACATGTGGAGTCAATAAGTGANAGCAATGCCAAGGTCTCTAATGTCCTTACACATTATAAAGTTGGGGGTTACAGCAGAAAGGAGCTAACAATCACTTTTACAAAAAGACGCATTGAAATAAGGGGGGGGGGTTGAAATGAAAATGTTAAAAAAAGAAGGGGGGGCGTATCTATTCCCTATATCCTGCTTGTATTGCAAGTAATGCAAGATTCATGTGGAATTCTAAATCGTATGAATATTTATATGCATATACAGTAACGGCTAAGCCCTTACATACGATCTAGTATTCTGCCCGCACAATAGAATGAGTGGAATACTTAAGGGTCCTTTGGCACTCTTAATTGAAATCTACTGCCTCAAGCCCTGATCCTGCCCATCCTTAGTAACCCTATGAATACAGATTTAACATGGAGGTAGGCGGGGCTTCTGGTGTGATTTGCATATCCCATCATGCTTTGCCAGGAGTCTGTAATTGCGGCGTCCTTGGCACGAGCTTCACAACACCTGGGCCTGAAGATGTTGCCCATAGCAACCATAAATCAGATTTAAGCTCCCAGTTTTATTTTACATTGGAGAATGTGAGCTTGAATATGATTGGTTGCTATGGACAACATCCCCATTTTCCAAGCAACAATCGCCAAACATCATTGCAAGACTACACAAATAAAATCTGTGTCTATAAAGTAGANTATACAGATGTACGATTGATGTCTGATATCTAATTGGATGCATCAGTGACTGTTAAAAACGAAGCATAAGCTGGACAATAACTTATCTTGAACGTTGACGCGTCATTGGTGGGGAAAGTAAAAATGTATTTCTTAAGAGTAGGAAAACGTAATCAATTATTTATGTAGGATATGCATTATTTTTTAAATTACACCGTGAAATGGAAGTTCAAATTCAGTTTCCAGCATAAATATTTGATTGTCTGTGGCTTTGGGTTGCAATGCTTTAAGGGGTTTTCTGACTGGCCGTGTAGGGGTGTATGGATGGTCAAATTCTACCGGTAGACCATTTGTAACCTTAGATTAGTAAGATGCTTTTATATTGAATACGTCCTTCTGTTAACTGATTCTTAAATATTGTCAATTTAGTCTTTTATTTAGTCAACGAATGTAACATTTCAGTCTTGGGTTTATTAAATATTTTAGTTACATAGTAACAATAACAGTGTTTGTACAATAATATGCTAGTTCTCCTAAAAGGTATGGATTGTGACCCACCTTTTGCTTTATATAGACCACAAATAAGGGTAATATGAGGTGGGTGGGGATTATTGACGCTGTCCCTCTAGCTCNACCCCCTGGGTCAAATAATGTCATTTTCTTTCATGGTGATGATGGTAAGGTGTTCAATTGTGTCTTTTTTCTGATATCTGAACATTCTTTGAACAAGTATCATTAATTCTAAAACCTTTTATGAGGTTCACAATCAATAATAATCTATTAAGAAAACAGCAGCAACAGACTGGATCCAGACCTCATTAAAGAACATTGTATAGACAGTGCCCACAACTTTTAAATGCACATTAAAGGTGTTTACTACTATTCGGGGTCCGTAGTATTTAGAGTTATGTAATGTTATCTATAAGTGATAATGGGGGGGGGGTTATGTAAATAGTACAGTAAGGGGGTGTGATTTACTGATTAGACAGACACCAGAGCCACGACACAGGCCGCTAGACTCCTGCAGCCAATTCAATATTTTGAATTGTTCCCCTATGCCTCCCCTTACACTGCTTCAACCCTCCATTCCCGNAGCCTAACCCTATCTTTCCCCTCCCCACTGCCTATCCCTGACCCTCCATTCCCGCAGCCTAACCCTATCTTTCCCCTCCCCACTGCCTATCCCTGACCCTCCATTCCCGCAGCCAATCCCTATCCTTCCCTTCCCCACTGCCTATACCTAACCCTCCATTCACGCAGCCTATCCCTATCTTTCCCCT
>JABWIB010000287.1:150081-168710 GCA_016617825.1 Platyplectrum ornatum
TATCTATCTATCTATCTATCTATCTATCTATCTATCTATCTATCTAGATAGAGGGAGAACCCAGCCAATGATTCGACAATGTGTGTTCAGCTTTCCATAGTATTCAATAATAATAAAAAGGGATCTTTTATGTTGTATGTAGGAACGGTTTCTTTTTGCAACTAAGCTCCACCCACTTTTTGCAAACCACGCCCCTACACACCCCTTCTTCTACTTCCTCCTCCATACCCACATATATATATATATATATATAGGCATATATATATATGCCTTGCTGACATTTTGCATTTTCCAATGACAATTTTGAAATCCACCTTGACTTAGGCGTGTGCGTGTGATAAGATCTGACAGGTACATTATGAAAATCCAGTTTCGCCTGGAAGACGGAAGATAATAACGCCATTAGGGATTCGGGCTATCTGTTTGTTATAAATTAAAAAGAAAACACGGATTTCAAGCGATTTCGCTGTTTACATTTCTGAAGGAATTGGCGTTTCTATTTGCCATTGTTATCTTGTTTGGGCTTTTTATGCTGTTTTATTTATGAATAAAATATGTTTGCATTTACCACGGTTGCATTATGGCATCGACCAACCTCCGGTAATGTGTTATGGAAATTGTGTTTCGCTAAAAGAAAAGTATTGAAAGACAGCTAAAAAATGTTTAAATGTCACTCTCCGAATGAGACGTCACACTAAATATCAGAGATTAGTACATGTCTTCTCTCGACAACCGGTTTGAATGCATAATATGGTATTAGCTAAAGACTTGGCACAATAATGTATAATTTAAAACAATTTNGAACAACAAAAAAAAGAAACATTTCTATATAATTGCAACTCATGCATACATTCATTTATTCCATCTCTCTAATATTCTCCAACCTCTCATATCTGAATACTGTTATGTTGCCTCTAAACATTTTAGTAGGTTCTAAAATCTTTATGGCACCATATAAGTCCCCCCCTACTTTTGTGGGTGAAATATAGCTCGGCTCTTAAAATGTATGTTTCTTTTTCTGTCACTGTCATAGACGTCGTAAGAACTTGGAATGTAATAGAGGAAAATATAATTTAATCTCTCAACAATACAGTCGAGATGACATTAATCTTCTGCTTAAGAATTGTCTCTAGATGCGTATAATGGAGTGTGTTTGGTGACAAAGTATTTGTTGGTCCCCATTGGTTGTGGAAATCAAAGTTTACATCCATAAAAGAGACCATGCAGATGTGACACTTTATAATGTTTAGCAAATACTTGAACGACGCTGGATTTATCCTGAAATCATGCTAATGTGCTTTTACAGCGTGCTGTCAGTAACTCTGAAAAGTTGCAGTTCCATCAGTAACAGCTAGGTGGCGTAGCTGCTGTTGGGAACGCCACCTGCTGGCTGCAAAGTATTAGTGCAGCCTTTTGACACATTTCTTGAAATCAACAGAGCTTATAAAGGCAGAGACACACATACCGTGTCAGGCCAGTATTTTATAAAGTGTCCTAAGTTTGTCGCATAATTTAGCATAAATAATGGGTGTAACTCTGGTTCCATACTCAAGTATATGGACACATTACAGCCAATCGCAATGCAGATATTGCATGTTTCCTTCAAGGGCGTCATCAGAGTGGACTGGAGACGAGGGCCTGGCCCAAGAGTGTGATGTGGGAGGTCTTCTTAAAAATAATCTGTGCATTGGCCCGCTGTGTAGCCTCAATACAGTCCTCCACCGATATGTGATGCCTCAAAATGTCTGGTGGCAGAGAACCTACAGTACGTAAATGCCAGCCAATACTTAAATCTGGATCTGGTCCATTGTTCTGGGCTGCTTAACTCCAACAGCAATGCCAATAAACCATTCCACCTATTCCTTTGTATTGTTTGGTGACCTTCAAATTGGCATGTCCTGCTGAACCATTGCCGGCTTTCCAAATCAGCAAATGACCTATAGTGGCTTATTAAATAACTTAGTTCTTGCAGAAATATGACATTTTCTTCCATTAATTTTAGTTGCAGTTGACTGGACCGATCAAAAACAATATCTTCTTCCCGGCTCTGACGCTATTAATAAGCTAATCTTTGCTTGTCTTTTTTATTTAAAATAAATCTCCTTTTATTTTATTTTTACAAAACCTTTTAGAACACAGAAAGAAAAAAGATTATTATTTTCAGCCGCTCACTTTACACGTTAAGGCTGTAAAATAAATGAAAGGATTTTTAGGAATAATTATAATAATCCAGTTTTACAAGGTCTTAGAGGAAATCAATACAAATACTACATTCTAATGCAATTTAAAGAAGTTGTTTCCAAATTGCTGGAGATTTCCCTGGTAGTAGCGGCATTTAAAAAACGAAATACGCGTTCCACGTTATATTTAGCTGATTATTCAGGGCAATGTCTAAGGATAGAATATTGCCACTTATGTTATGTGGTTTTCCGTCGTCGGTTTAGGTTTCAAGTTAAAGAAAAATAAGAGACTTGAGAAAATGAGTCCACTTCGGAGACATCGTGTAATTATAGTGGGTAAAATATTGCAGATACTTGTAGCAGCGTTCATCTAATACTATAGCTATTATGATGAAAATAGACTCCGTATTGTGTTGTTTATTTTCGAATACAGGCAGATGTTTGCAGGGTTATATGACGTTACTTAAATGTGGCCTCTTACCGCTATACATTTTTTACAGCGATTAGAAAAACAGACCCAGTTGTGAAAGGCTAGGGCCCCACATCAAGGAAACAAGGTCCGAGTTTGAATAGGAGGGGTAGGCAGACTGAGTAAGCAGGGGTGGGGCTTAAAAGGTCATGGGGTGCATCCAGGGGCGCCGTCAGGGGAAGACAGGCGGGCCTACTGTCCCAGACAGATCCTAGACAAAGAAGGGGACCGGCGTCATGTACAGTGGCAGTAGATGGTATACAGATAGCAAGCTCCGGGGGCCAGAGGGACCTTACCAATTTTGGAAGTCCTATTTCGGATGGCTGGCCCTGAATGCCCCGAATTTTGGAATTGATCAATGATAACATTCAGAGTAAAAAAACAAAAAAAAAAACCCCACACACTTTCACCAGCTTTGGGGCAGCTGTGGCAAGAACCAGAGAGGTGCCTAGCTGCTCCCCCGCTCCCCTGGCGCTTTCTCTTATCAGGAGATACGTCCTGTCTATTCATCTGGACAAGAAAGCACCGGGGAGCGGGGTAGTAGCTGGGTACCTCTCTGGTTCCTGCCACGGCTGCCCCACCACTTCTGCATGGAATTTCACCTAAAGCTACAGGTGGCCATTAGAATGATATTGTTCTAGTTGTGAATGGTGCAGAAGACGGGGCAATTGCCCTGTTTGTTGTCTGATTTCCACTAAAACGAAATTGTTTTAGTAGACGCCCACCTTTAGAAATAATAAACAGCAACAGAACTGAATAAATGTAAATGTAGAATAACAAAGAGATATTGAATAGAGAACTTGTGTTTAAATATGTGACTTCTACATCTCTCCAAGGTTATGTTCAGTAAAAGGGTCTGACGGAACAAGACCAAGGTCTAATATGTTGTTATTATAACAGGGAAACGTATATCTATTAACTAGATTCACAGACAAATATCAATAAACAACACGCTGAAAGGTAAGATGTACGTACAAGTGAACATTTGCCATCTATCTTGGCTTGAGTTGTACAGAAGCCGGTGATCTGATTCTTTAGCTATTCAAGTATCGAATAAAAGATATTGTGCTTGTTCAACACTTTTGTCAAAAGGCGTGGGAGAGTATTGACATCTCTGATGATGAAACGGAACCTGCAAAAATAGGTACTGTCTACTATCAATATGAATCACTGATACGCCTATGGCAATGATAATTTTTCTTGCTTTGTTTATTCAGGCAGTTTTGATTTCCCTGTGTTATGGAATTACTATGGCAACCACAGTTACATGGCGTATGATGTAGGCTTTGGAATGTCCCTCTGAGCTCCGCTTCTGATGCAGAATCCTTCGCCACTATTTACAAAGACCCATGTTAACAAATAACCCTGGAATCTCTTACAGGGTGGTATACAGAGAAGTCTGCTCAATAATATCTGGCCAGCACCTTCTCTACTTGCCCATGACATCTAGTAAATCAGCCTCATAAGGGATTATTCAGATTTAAGAGCCAAATCAATTTATTCGCCACTGGATTTGACCCTCAGTTTGGTTATTTACGGTTGAACTACCAGAGGGGTAACTGTTGCCCGTCTAGGGACCACAGTGACTGGAGGGGGGTTCGCCACCCTTGCCTACGCCAAGAACTGCACCGACCAGGGTCAGGGTCTTACCTGAGCACACAACACAGCTACAGGAAAGGTGTATGACAACATCGGGATATGATTTCCCTGCAGATTCCCCAGGGTTCAGGGCTGACCCATGTGCCTGTTCCANCACCGGTGCCACCACCTTACCAAAACCATTTCCGTAAATGTGTTATAACGTCCCTGGCCTTCCCAGTCAGGAGATACAACTGTTATAACACAGCCCGCACCTGTGTAGAAGTGTTTCTGCTAGGTTCATAGGGGAAGAAGCAGATTTTATTTGTTGCCAGAAAATAAAATAACTATTTGATTTATTGGGATGAAAACAATAATAAATGTGAAACACAAACTAGTCCATGTAAAATGCCATTTTCTAGAGCACGTACTATCCCATCACTCAGACTCTTTACAGCTGAACACTGCACATTTCTCCTTTCAGGCGTATAATTCAATTCCAATGTATTGATAAATCCTGTACTTTAGTAACGCTCATCCTTCCGTGTGTCGCTTGACCTTTTCTTGGCCTTCTCTGCATGCTCCAGTCTCTCTCTCTCTATATATGTATGTCACTCTCTTTATATATATATATCTTGATAGTAATTCCTTTTGTAGAATAAAGACTAGTCCCCTCTTAAAGACAAACTTGGTAGCATTCTCGCTCTCATAGTCCTACCTTAAGTCCCAGATGTGCAGATTGACGGTTGTAGGACTGCTAAACAAATGTTTTCACCACACCCCTTTCCTCTGTAAAATTAGCATATTACCCCGCCTACCTTGTGTACTTTTGGTTAGTGTAAGGGTGGTGCTACCCTGTTGGATGCATCCCCCAACTTATGGAACCCATATCCGTACGCTACAAAATCTGTTCCGTAACATCTGGTATGCTCATACGCATTGTCAGGTGTTGTATTTTGCATGTTCTAGTAATTCTTTATTTGGTTCTATATGAAATGGTGCCAATNAATCCGCCTGATTCACCCATATTATTTCCATCTTAGCCGAGCTCAGTCTTCTCTAAATATTAGTATTGTTGAATTTATCTGATAAGAATCCAGAAGAAATGTTAGCACTTCATCTTGTCCTCACATGTGGTTTTCTGGTTCGAGCAGCTCAAGTTCTTCAGGGCAGACCAGTTTCCAAAAACACAGCATTCGAATCCCCGGAGCAGCCAAGTAAGTTGTTCCCNTNACCCCAACCCTCCATTTCTAANCTCTATCNCCTCCCCGCAGCCTAACACTAAACCTAAACCACCCCAGTGGCGTAACTAGGGGGTGTAATTGCTATGGGGCCTGTCAGAGACAGTTAATCAGTTAGATAGTCATGGATCATTAATTTGTCATCTATGGAATGTTCTAAAGTGTGTAGGACTCTCCCTAGACTGTGTATTGTATGAGATGTACTTCTCTCCTGCATGTAGCTGCTGTGAGTTACGATAGCCATGATCCCCATCAAAATATTTAACCAGTTATATGCTCAGCTGTAACGTAATGGCATGTTCTACACGTGTTTAGGATCTTCCCTAAACTGTGTTCTTTTGTTCTCATGCAACTGTTTTCACTCCTTTGAGCTACGGCAGCCTTGATCCCTGACCCCTGACATTGAGGGCCCATTAAAATTCTGCTATGGGGCCCCCAAATTTTAGTTACGCCCCTGTACCATCCCTTCAATGCTGAACTGATTTCTCTATGGATTGGGAAGAGCATCGTGGGAACAAGATCTCACTAAAGGTCCCATGGGCAGTGTTGTACCCATAATAAAAAAAATATGCAGCGACCTGTTTTAGGACAATTAATTTTATTCATTAGATAATTTTCAATTCTTAATTACATTTGGGATCCAGTGGTTCATACTACTCTAACCTAAAGTTGACAGAGACTATGAACGGGCAGTAAGTGAAGTAATATACCCTAAGCTCACTTTCCGCCTTTGGAGATGCACCGCCCATGAGGAGCCTACAGCTTAGTTCCTTAATATCCACATTAACAAGGCTCTCCACCAACTGACCCTGCCAACAACANCGCTGCACAAGACCAAAGGAGAAAGGGNAGGAAGGGCGGGCAATCAACCAACACTGGAAGAGGGTCACTTACATACAGTGTCCATCTAATCAGTTTAAACCAGGTAGGTGACCTCATCCTTATCCCACCCACGCTCCAGGGTGTTTATGTAGTCAGTACTCTGTAATGAATGGATAGAGTTTCTGAAACAGGGATTTTTCATCATTGTTGCATTATAAAATGTACATTTTCTAAATAGATATAGATGATATTTATCATTAGGCTGTCATTATTTCTAAAGTGGCATTTTTTCGAGCCAGCCACTTAGGTACATCCAGGGCAGAGCGATGGCTAAGCATCATCTCATCTGCCGTCAGACATCTGTCTAGAGAAAAGAGACAGAAGACTGACCTAAAATCCCACTTTGATCTCATTACTCTAAGCTTTGTTCCCAGCCTCTTTGGCAGAGAAAGTTTTTCCCCTTCCATATGGTTGTAAAGTATTATCCTTCTAGATATCTGTTTTATGCTTCCCCCGACAAATAATCGATAAGGGTTGAGCAGAGCTATTTAAATCACAGTGGGAGATGGCAGATTCCTTTTCTTGTGCAGAACTGAGTTGTGGCAAGGTAGACTCTCTGACCTCATTATTTCTCTTTTCNGGTCCTCCATTATGACTAATTATCTCTCTTTTGTCAATAATGACATGGCAGAAAATATTTTTTGATAATACGCTTGCAGCCATAAATTGGATGGCTCACTATAAAACTAGTTCATAAAATTCAAATTGCCAGAGTGCATTGTACATTGCATCCTAGTTATGTATAATTAGTCCATTGTCGCTTGATTGGCATGGAAAGCGTAACTTTGATCTCGTAATGAGCCTGCTATTANTCTGTGGTAATAGTCATGTCCTCAACAACAACAGTTCTCCTGTCTCCCCTTCAGCCTGACACATGCCAACATATTACATCCCACCCCTCACTCCCGTTTCGCCAAGTGATTACATAGAGCGGCTCACATTAATGTAAACAGATGCCATTGATGCCATTGTTCTTACACTATTTAGATTTAACACAGAGAGACACTAAAGGCATTTATGAGAACTTAAAGTTAATAGATGTTTGTCTCCCATAGCAACCAGATGTTCACTCTCATTTTCTCAAATAACCATCTCCCATTAGGACGTATGTTGGCATGAACTTGCATAAATGTACTTGTCAGTATTCCAAGCAATGGACAATGGACAAAAGTTTTTCTTTATCACTTTTTTCTATAAGCATGACCAGAGGAAGGGGGTAAGGGGTAGGGGGTAAGGGGCAATAGGTCATCCACTGCCTATGCTTTTAGAAAACTGTACCAGCTAGTGACGGGTAGTTCAAGAAGGAATATTTTAAATGAACTAATCTTTTACGTGAACTAGTTCATTTCGTTTTCTGACCTGGCAAAGATTAGTTAATTTTGAACTAAATGAAGGGAGAGAGAGGAAGTCACTACACAGAAATATGAAGTCTATACCTCTAAATCACCAGTGGTGGCATTAGTGGTGGCAGACTTCCGAGCAGCAAAAGGAACTAGATGAACTAATCTTATGAACTCATCTTTTTAATGAACTAGGGCCTAAATTCACTAAGGGGAGAGTTTGCTGGTGAATTTGAAAGGTGGTGAAGTTGCCCATAGCAACCAATCAGATTCAAGCTCTCAGTTTCATTTTGCATACTGGAGAATGTGAGCTCGAATCTGATTGGTTGCTATGGGCAACTTCACCACCTTTCAAATTCACCAGCAAACTCTCCGCTTAGTGAATTTAGGCCCAGATCTGAAGCTAATCACTTAACCTACATTTCCCATCACTACCACTACCAGCCCTGGATGGTGGCACCATAGCAGGGTATACTACAGCATGGGGTCTGTCTGCCATCATGGTAACCAGCTCAAGGCTGATAACCATCAGGGCTAGGTTACTTTCAAAAGGTAGACACACAAAAAATATGCACGCAACTCCTAGGTACAGCCAGCGCTAGTATACGTGGCCACTATATAGTAGTAGAACCACTACTGCAACTTAAAGTATTATTCTAGTATCAACCATTTAATCACAGGCATGTCTTATAGAGTCATTGTAAAGTATTTTAGGTAAGTGACAGCACAGATAATACATGCAGGACAGTTGTGTGACATACAGTAGGTGACAATGATAGCAGCAGTATGAAATCTTATCCTGCCCTGATGTTCATAGATCATTGTCTCTGACAATGTGGACAGATGGTAAGGCTGGGTACACACATTTCAGTAGCGATCTCGGTATCATGTCCATGCACACAGTGATATTTTCGTTTCGTGTTGCTCGTCTACAAGCTCTCCCAGAAACCTTTGCTGCAGCAATATGCTGCAATCACCTTCTTGTCCACAAGGTGGCTCTGTACAGAATTATGAATGGCAATCATTGCTCTGAGGATCCTGTATCAGCACATGCTGAAGTTTTGTCGGGACATTGTTGATCAGAAATTAGGAGTTCCTAAACATGAAATTAAAGACCACAGATTGTCTGAAGCCATCCTGCATTCTGGGAAATGTCATTCCCCGCCACTTGCTGTAGACAGACTGTTCATATGGATTTGATTAGTAAACAATCAGCCTCTAAGTGGATACTTATACATGTACACATTATGCACAGCGTTGTTCTGGAAGCTCTGCAGGTGTTCATGGAATAAGACAAGACAAGCCGTAATGCAATCTGTTTTCTCCTAAAAGGCGGAATGTGTTATTTTGCTTATTTTACATTTTCGCCGCCCTGGTGAAGTTACTAAGCGGTGACAGCCGGTGATGAGACGGATCACTCAACCATTCTCTACACTAAAGGAATCGCACGCTTCACTGACACATCTATCCTATTCTAAAACCGAGCATGGGGCATAACCAAAGGTCAGCGTGTTGTGTTAATGCCGTCGCGGCGAGGGCCTTGTTGATGCATCTTCTGTGTTCTCCTAAATAAAAACCAATTTTCGGTGTCGTCCGTCTGCCCTTCAGACGCCGAGTCCTGAATGTGGGCAACCCGTGTAGCTAAATGTTAACAAATCTTTTCAGCATCTAAGTGAGAGCATTTATCCTGCACGCTGTATCCTGACACAGCAATCTCGCTCTAGAAGACTCTATCTCGGATCAGGTTGTTTTGATGAAGACAGAGAATAGCAGCCAAACAATGTTTTAGTGCGTCGAAGGCGTTCTTTATTTTGGCACTACAGAATGACTTCAATGGCCTGTTGCGATTTTAACACTGCCTATACCCGTAACAACTGCAATGCAATTATAGCCGTTCATATGGCACATAGAGTTGACTTCTTTCTTTAATATATTCCCACTCTCTGCACTGGCTTCCAATCCATTTCAGAACTCTGTTAAAACTCCTCACAACAACCTACAAGGCTCTCTCTTAGCACTGTGAGGCATCAGTGCTATCCACTCGGCTTTGGACCCTGAGTCGCAAACCAAAAGCAGGCGCTTATCTGACCTATTCCTAGGGCCGCTTATGATATTCAACTCTCAAGTCCTGCCCTATCCTTAGTAACCCGATGAATAAAAGCTTTTACTAGGCAAAGGGTGAGACTTCAGAAGTAATTTGCATAAATCACACCCTTAAGCCCCACCTCCTTGGGAGAAGCAAGAAATCAACAACCCAGTCCGAAGCAGGAACATTTTCTTTACCCTGGGCAACCAATCAGATACTAAAAATGTTCAAGAAAATGAGAGCCCATAGCAACCAATCAAATTTAAGCTCTCAGTTTCATTTTACGTGCTGGAGAATGTGAGCTTGAATCTGATCAGTTGCTCTGGGCAACATCTCCACTTTCCAATCTCTCTGCTTTTCCCTGCTTAGTAAATTAAAGCCTTTGAGGTATATCTACTAAGCGGTGAGATTGCAGTGAGATTGGAAAGTGGGGTTATTGCCCATAGCCACCAATCAGATTCGAGCTCTCAGTTTCATTTTACGTGCTGGAGAATGTGAGCTTGAATCTGATCAGTTGCTCTGGGCAACATCTCCACTTTCCAATCTCTCTGCTTTTCCCTGCTTAGTAAATTAAAGCCTTTGAGGTATATCTACTAAGCGGTGAGATTGCAGTGAGATTGAAAAGTGGGGATGTTGCCCATAGCAACCAATCAGATTCGAGATCACATTCTCCAGTATGTAAAATAAAACTAAGAGATTGAACTAAGAATTGCTATGGGCAACAATCCCACTTTCCAATCTCACTGCAATCTCACCGCTTAGTAAATATACCCCCTAGAATCTGATAGTTAATACAATCCACAATGTCATTTTTATTCATTAACGGGACAGCCACACGCATGGTAATGTAGGTAATTACTTTGGAAATGTTATTATCACTTCCTGGAACTTCACAAAACTTTTTTTTTACTATATTGAAACACTATAAAGGATCTTCTGTGTTTTTGATTCTAGTACATAAGAAACTCCTGTAATATCAGCCACCAGGGAACTGCCTTGCAAGTAATATTGTATGGCAAGTCATTAATTAATGTGCATCTCATAAGGATATGTCACCACTTTTATCAATCAATCTTCATAACAGCGCCCGTGTTATTTAAGCGCAAGGTAAATAGCTCCGAGTTACGTTTACCGCAGGCCTCCATATTGCCAATCAACAAGCAATCATAAAATGTCACACTCATAATTCCCAGGGAGATTCAACGAGTAAATTCAATATATAATCTTTCTCTTTCTTCTCATGAGGTAAATGGGAAATCGAAAGACACATTTGTACGTAGTCTCCTGAAAGAGGTTTCCGTGCATCAGATGCATGTACCTGGATTACAGACATGGTGAGTGTAACAGGGTATATTTAATATTGCCATACATTTCTTATTTTTTATTGATCAAAACCTTTTCAGCTGACATGAGGCTATGCGTGTTATCATTTTATACTTCTTGATTATTAATATTATAATATATTATGAATTATATATATAATTCAGTGGTCGAAGTGTAAGTTTAGAAGTGGGAGTATGGACATTTAGAAGTGGCGTATGGAAATACTGAATATAAAAGTCAATGGAGATTTCAATTACATCAGTGGGAGTAGTGGCGGTATGTCATACCCCTGTATACACCCCCACTTCGAGCCCTATATATATATATAAATATATATATATATATATATATATATATATTTATATTTGTTATTATTACATTTGCATTTTATGGTTTATATATGGATTATACAGTACTATATATGGTTTGTATATGGATTATACTATTATGTTAGTCCAAAGAAAATGCACAAGGTACATTCTAAAATAATGCATGTAAAGAGGTGTTAACATAATCTGCCCTTGATCCTGAATACCATGGTCCCACAGATGGGGTAAGTAATTGGCTACCCCGAAGTCCCATTGGCCCTGCTCCTTATTATGGTGCTGAGGTAAATATAAATAGAGGTTTTTTTTGCCCCGAAACATGTTAAACTGCAGGGATGGAAAAGTGGAGATGTTGCCCTTAGCAACCGATTCTAGGGCCTAATCAGGGAGATTGCAGGGAGAGTGAAGAGTGGGGATGTTGTCCATAGCAACCAATCAGATTCAAGCTCTCAGTTTCATTTTACATACTGGAGAATGTGAGCTTGAATTTCATTGGTTGCTATGGACAACATCCCCACTTTTCAATCTCCCGACCTAGTAAATTTAGAATCTGATTGGTTGCTATGGGCAACATCTCCACTTTTCCATTCTCAAACATTTTGGAGTCTCCCGGAAATTCCCGGAGAGTCTGCAACCTTGGCGTATGCAAGCAGCCTGTCATACACAGGGCTGTTGTATATTAATAGGGACATTGTTTATAGGACAGTTGTATATTTTAACTTTTTGCTCTTCAGAACGTGTCCAATGTCTTATTAGATGTTGTATCACCTCATCAGCTAGAGAAGTGCAGAATAAGTAATAGTCCAATGCCCGCGTCCCTTCAGGCGGCTAGTCACGCCAATGCCCCTCATCAATCACATGATTAAAATGTCATTGCAGCATATTAAAGGGATCATTAGTTCTGCTCAGTACAGTACTGACCATGGACATTGCTACATGAAACTCAGTGCTGGAAACGACAATAAATAACACACCGTCGGAAGCTGATTTAATAACGCCGCTACATTATGCGGAGCCGGCAACTTTAAAGTAACAATTATGTAGATGTCAATAATGATGAGGGAAGACTCTGGGTCAGATCCAGACAGACAGCAGGGTGTGAAGGTTGTGGTCTGTCCCATAAGAACCTTCAGACACTTGTGTTATAAGGTTATAATTCAAATGCCGCACAGTCAGAAAATCCCAGCTGAAGCATTGTACAGGTGAGTGTATGTATATATATATATATATATATATATATATATATATATATATAAATGTGACACTTTATAATGTTTCTAAAAAATCACCATGGTGCTGGATTTATCCCACAAAGCATGCTAATATGCTTTTGCGCCATGCTGTCAGTAACTCTGAAAAGTTGCAGTTCCAGCAGTAACAGCTAGGTGGCGTATCAATGTAGCAGATACCATTGTCACTGGCAGGACAACCTGTGTGCTGTTACACATTAGTGCAGCCTTATTACACATTTCCTGAAATCTACATGTGGCGGAGTCAGCCATGGAGACTGTGACATGCCGATATGTTAGAAATGTTATATGCCAATACACCCATAAACACCTCCAATGCCCGTATGCCCAGAGCCACATTAAAGAAGGCACGGGAGTACCCCATGCCTCCTCTCTCTGATGTTTTTTTAGAGGGCCTCATGCCTCTGGTAATCTCGCTCCTCCACTCCAATCCCACACTAGCAGTGTGGATTACTATGGATCTCAGGAACTCCTGATTGGACGTGGCATTGGGGATTGCAATGGGAGGGTGATTACCAGCAGCTGGGGTGCCATCGATGATGGTGGGGAGAGGGGGTACAGACTGGGGCCTCATGGTAGTAAGTGCCTCAGGCCCTCCCATGCCTTAATCCGGCTCTTCCCACGCTGAGCAGAGAGCGGAAAACACACCACCTCTCTGAGTCACCGCAGAATAACCAAAAGATAGAAGGCAGAAGAATAGAAGACAGGTAAGTAAACGCAGGGAGGAAGCAGTGTAGAAGGAGGCAGTGTGAAGGGGGCAACAGTATAAAGAGTATAGGGTGAGGCACCAACATTATCTTTGCCTCCAGGGAACTGGGATGAAGTTACACCACTGTTTCCGTCCACATCTTCCGCTATTACTAAATATACAATATAGAGGAGCATGTCGTCCTCATACAGTATTCATGTTTGAACTTGTGCACCACCAGATATCACTGGCAGAGGTCCCAGCTATTTGCGACCACGGTAGACAAATTACAATAGTGCAGTGTGTCATTAATTGTATTTTTATTCCTTTCAAATTGATTTTATATCACTTTAATATTTTTTATTGTTTGGACGATTTAAAAAAAAATCTATTGTCATCGTACTCAATAGACAAAGACAGTAATGGAAGGGTGCGATACAATGTACATGTCAAGAGGTGAGGGTGGCACTATGATAAATAAACCAATAATGAATGATCCTGACATTTCCTCCAAAGCGCTAAAGATTCACAATGGGAAGACATTTTTTATTGTGTATTTAAAGTAAAATAAAGAAATATGAGAGGTATTTGTATAGGAAATACACAATAACTCACAATGCTGAATACACGTGTGATTGTGTGATTGTCTGAAAAGAATTATTATCCTCTTAAAACACTCATGAACCTACTAGCACTAAGGGATTACTTTTATAATAAATATACTAATACCGTGTTTTCCCCCGATAATAAGACACTGTCTTATTTTGGGGGGGGGCAAAATTCGCCATAGGGCTTATTTTCAGGGTAGGGCTTATTTAAGTCCTGCTGTTATGTAACCCCCCAGTCCTTCTTTTATGTACCCTTCCTTCCCCCAGTCCTGCTTTTATTTACTATCCCACCCCCCAGTCCTGATTTTGTGTACCCCCCCCCCCAGTCCTGCTTTTGTGTAGTGTGTTGGTGGTACCTTTCTCCTGCTCCTCTGCTTACTAAATGGGGTCACACCAGCATCACTCATCTGGGAGGAACAGTGCGCTCCACCACTTACACGTACACAGTGCCTGGCTTGGTTGTCTCAGTTAATTAGTAGTAGACGGTAAGTACAGTATGTTGAAGTTCATTAAAGGCATAGGTTGGGGGTTGGTCAGCTGGAGACACACAAGGGGAGCGATGGGAAGGCTGGAAACGCAGCCACGCCCCTATTGGTTTGGACACACCCCCTTTTCTAGTTTATCTTTAATATTAAGCTACTGGCTGGAGGGGAAAAGTTTTTTGGACTGGAGCACAGATTTCCTCTGATAAACCCTGATCCACCCCACAGCCTTATGTCTTTCTTTTCTTTTGCTTGTAGTTTATTTATATTGTTGTCATGCAATTCGACATCTTTTTACGCCTAATAAGTAGCATTGCCATCATTGTTTACTTAATGTAATTGAAGTGTTTATGCAGAATGAGAGAAGGACATCATGCTGTCATTACCTTACAGCGGGATGCAATATCAGGATAGATTTCTCTACCTGAGAAGACGGTGTGTGGGTGTCAGGCTGTCAGGCTCGTAGCGCACCGTGATGGACTATTAAGATGTTTACGTTAACATAGTTCTGTATCTTGTTATCAGATGAGAACCTTTGGTTACCGCTGATTGGCTGCGAATTGAGTTATATCTTTGGCCCTAGTGGGGCAAATAATGTACAAATAATAGGAACAGGGCAATCTTTCATGTGACCCAGTCTAAAACATGAATGAGTGTTAACATCAAACATGATTCAATGTAAACAGGGACGAATTAACCATATTAATCATAGACATTGGCCTCTTACCTGGCACTGGAGCCCTGTATAACCAATATTGCTACCACATCAGCGACATTCAAGCTGAAGAAAAGCTCTGTGGAGGAGAAGGAAGGGGAAGACAGCAAAGGTAAGTAAAGATTAGAATAGGCTAATAAAAAGTAAATAAATAATTGGGCAACATATAGATCTTGTTTAATATATATGTATATATATATATATATATATATATATATATATATATATATGTGTACTGTTTGTTAATATGCAGCAGGGGTCCCACTGTTCAGTTGTTCATGAGCCCCCTGTATGCCTCAATCTGGTCCTGGCCACTAATGAGCAGAGCTGTAAACATTTATAGGGGTACGCTCTGTATTCTCCTAAGGCTACCCATAATATTAAATACTAGTGCCATGTACTTATCCATCGATCCTTGTGGATTTTCCAAGAAAGACCAATATTCTAATCTTTGAATCCTTTGCAATAATAAAGCACACAGACCACTTTAAACTACATTATATCCCCTGCGGCCAAATCATTGATACGTTTGGAATTGTTCTGACAGAGGATTTATCTTGTTTGGGAATCTGAAATCAAATGGCTTTTTTGCTTTTTTTGGCAGTGTTTTTAGATAAGGCCGCTATTTCTGGAGCTCGGTGTGAGGCAATATGAGGGACGTTGGGCTTAATCTCGAGACAGCACTGAGATTTCTATTATTCATATCATCAATTTCTGTCAACTGTGTGACCCGCTGAAGAGCATTGTACAATGCATCTTGGGTTATTCTGCTGACAGATAGTCTTCGGGGGGGATAAAACATGTTTTATTAGGGAAAATTAGCAGGGGTGTAATTTTTAATTTTTTTAATGTTAGTAGCGAGGGAGGAGGGAACATCGGGGCATAGAGATGCAGTGAGATGGCCCTAAGTTTTCAGGTGTGACATTTTGTAGCATGTACATCTCATCAGCCATCCTCTTCACCCCCTGATTATCCCAAAATTGGAGTGTGCATAGCAGCATGACCATTAAGAAATATTAACATGACCTGGGGTTATCCCACAGAGGAAGGAGAAGACAACAAAGGTAAGTGAAGAATAAAATAGCCTATTAACGAGAAAATTTGGGTTATACAATGGCCAAAAGCTGAAAAACATATAGGTCTTGTTTAATATATGTATATGTGTGTACTGCTTATTAATGTACAGCAGGAACTTCTACTGTTTTGTTGGCCCAGGGTCCTACAAAACTTCCCTGAACACCCGCTGCTTACATGGACGTTGGGCGCATAAGATACAGATGCTCTTACGGGAGCCTTTCATGACCCATTCATAGTATTGATCGGGGATAAGGCAGTGATTTACATTAAATTACTGCCAACACCTGAGTCGCAGGAGCTTTGTAGGAATACCGGGAGAATTGCCCCAGATCCGGGGTCAAGGTTTAGATCCAGTGACAGGAGGGTACAAGAATCCCTGACATCCAACCTGGACCTCACGCAGTCCAATCTTGAAAATTGCGGAGTGAGTGTATGGGGTACATTAATTCCTGGCCATGTCTGAATTACCTGACTGCAATAGCCTAAAACATTTTTTATGTAATACCTACACAACTAATTAATTGTGACCCGCGTTCTCCTGAAGTACTATTCACGACGCAATTTTTCTCTTTCTCTTCAGTTTTTAATTATATTGTGCCCTCGACGTCTTCCTTCAGAAAAAAAGGGAAAAGGTCTTTCCATTGAAAATAGAGGAGCGTTCGGCCAACTGGGTACATTTGCAATATGCATCACTAAATTGGGGGGAGAAATAAGCAGAGGGCCTCCTTCTCCTTGTATTGCACATTGCATAAATGACCATGGTCACGTGCAGCCACGCAGATCACAGCTTAAATGTGTTATATAGAAGTTGCATTTTAATTAGTAGTTAGTCAGAAAGTTTTATTAGGGGTTTGGAGGGGGCTATAATCCATGGTCAAAGTAAATTTTATAGAGGCCAGGGGCGGAATGTGACAGGCTTATGTGCCTTAGCTAAGAGGGGAGGACCCAGGTCTGAGGGAGGGTGAAAGCCCTCCTGGCCCCCAAAACAGCTATGGTTTTGACCCTGGAAAAGGGAGGTGAAGTAGGTGATAGCTGTGTACAATTTATCCGTTCACCCGACACTGAGTAAGTGTGTGCACTCACACTGCCGGTTGTATCATGCAATCCCCAGGTCTCCCGGTCATGTCAGACTGTCTGACCGCCAATCACCCGACCAGTGTGTATGCTCTTTGTCTAGTGCTTATCCCTATGCTGAGTTCCACTGGTAAAGGAAAACAATGTACGTTGAGACGATTGTTTCAGCAAATGTAGGTCACGAAAACATCATGGATGGGGATGCTGTATTTGTCAATGTGATCTGCTGTAGTATCATATAAAAAGTCTGGTCGAGAGTTGGATGGGAAGGAGGATGGAAGTGTTTACATTACTTGGTCTTAGTGTTTAAGACCTGATCCAGAGTTTCTGATGGCTGCAGACTCCAGTCAATCCAGAGGTGCGTGTTTCAGCTGATAACACATAGGAAAAAGGGACATGCCTTTTCTCAGCTTTTGTCACAACCGCAGTCGCAGAGGTTGCGGCTTCTATAGGTTTTGGCTAGGTGTAGTCTTTCGATCATTGATAATAAAAAATAGTGCGGCAGTCCCGACTATGCGCAGCCATTGATAGTAACTAATGTGAACGAGTTTTGTTATACTGGTTTATCCCATTTTTATCTATGGCTGTGTATAGTAACGACATGCCGCTACTACGCCTGCTTTTTATAAATGAAATCAAATTGAATAAAAAGAAATAAAAAAGAAAAAACACAAAACTCTTGCAAGTAATACCGATGCGATGTTGGGAAACCTCTACAGCCCATTGGAAAGCAGTGACTGTCAGTCAAACATGAAAAAAAAAAGAAATTTAAGACCAATGTGAGCCTACTTGAAGACCTAGGCCCAGGTAATTTGTACCTGCTCCCCCACCCCTCCCTATCAGCTCCCCTGGTTCTACTGCCACCACCGATGGGAGACTGTTCCTCTTATTAACTACCCTTTCAGTGAAGTTATAACTTCAACTATTATTCTGCAATTTGTAAACACAAACATTATGTTCAAGGACAGGTATCTCTATGTGCTCAGGCTGTTTCGGCGCCAGAACATTGACTGTCCTATGTATATAAATGACTGCTCTGTACATTTAGATGACTGTTCTGTGTATATAGATGACTGCTCTGTGTATATAGATGACTGTTCTGTGTATATAGATGACTGCTCTGTATATATAGATGACTGCTCTGTGTATATAGATGACTGCTGTGTATATAGATGACTGTTCTGTGTATATAGATGACTGCGCTGTGTATATAGATGACTGCGCTGTGTATATTGATGACTGCTCTGTGTATATAGATGACTGCTCTGTGTATATAGATGACTGCTCTGTGTATATAGATGACTGCTCTG